>JAULCF010589982.1:0-11105 GCA_032361265.1 Devaleraea mollis | reverse complement strand
ACTCCTGCCGAGCTCACCAGGCTTTTGGAGTGAATAAATTTACCCTAGCTCTCTGGGCGTTGGTGTGCGCCTCTGAGGGAGAGACTACGGGATTACCCTTTGGCTTGCCTTCCTTTAGGTTTCTTTTTCTCTGCACGGTCTTTACCAGCTGGCGCAGGTAGGGACCTGAGAACAGGTCTCACTGCGGACGTACCAGTCCGGCTGATAAAAACTTTAAGCTCCACTGACAAAAGGGATTCCGTGACCCAAGGGACTCTTACGCTTGCCAAAGAACCTGGAAAGTATAAAAAGCGAGTAAAGGCTAAAAACTAGCCTATACTTAACGGGATAATGCTCATACAAGCCTGGATTTTCTTAGAAAAACCAGTAAAAACACAGTTTTTTCAGCAGTTTTTTCAGCAGCTTTTTTTCTGTCTAAGTCTATTCTGATACTAAGAGCCCGACGATCGCTGCTTGGACCCGGCGTAGGCAAAAGGATCGGACGGAGTGTCTCCCCCAAAATCGATTAGGAAGGCTCACGATACTGCAGACGTAACTCGACTACGTCGGCAGAGGTGACCACAGACACATGTCTCGCGGGATTGATTCCCCGCGGGAACACCAGGGGTCCCAAAAAACTTCAAGTGGTGAATAGGTTAAGGATCCAAGCTCTGGAGAACCTCGCAACCCACAAATACCGATATTTGCGTGCTCCTGCAACGACACAATATGGACATAATCTTGAAAGCTGGGACTGCACAAACGACGTGCTGCTCAATAATCGTTCATTAGTCGCTATCTTAAGACTAGCGCTTCACTAAGCTTAGCTCAAAGATCGTTTACACATCTAAGCCTCAAGACGGCGCAAATTAAAAAGTACTATTACTTGAACACTAACTGTCCAAGTGAGCAACAGTCATAAAGCCTGGGTAGTTGATTCTTTTTGGTTATATCACTGAGCCAAGCTAGCTGGAGGCACTGATGTACACGATCACGTTTACAAATACGTCCTCACTTGTGAAAATGTCCTTTTTTAAAAAATAAATGTCGCAGGTTCGAATTCAACACAGCCGGAAAAAACACTTGACTGCATTTCGTAGCATGTCACGAACCGATGAACAAGCAGCAGTGAAGTTGTAGTTGCTCCGTCCAAGTTGCGCGCCATGAAAAGACTTGCCTGACTTGCCATGGCAAGGCATAACCTTGATTTAAAACCCTCAGGGCAATAGGCTATTGAGTGTCGCAGACAAAACTAATCTGTAGATCCGAGCTCGAACATCTTTTCACGGGGAATCCAAGCTGCTTCAAAGGTCATCATGAAACAACTCTGCCTCAAACTTCGAGTAAGTAGATTAGTTAACGGGAGAAAGAAAAATACTGGAGTCAATGAAATTACACTTATGAGTGTATACACACTAATATACACTCGTAAGTGTAATTTCATTGACTATATATTGTTTCGAGTATACTCTCAACGTGAGGAAGAAAAGTATTGTTTGTAACCTGCTTCTTCGAAGTTCGATTCAGAGTTCTCTGGTCATGATCTTTGACGAAGCTCGGATTCCCCGTGAACAGAGTTCAAGCTCGGATCAACAGATTAGTTTTGTCTGCGACAGTCAATAGTGTTTTAAACCAAAGTCACCGCTTCTCCATAATTTAGAAAAATGTAGGCGAATATAGCGTCATGCTGACTATAATAGGCCGGCCTGGCCTTGCGCCAGATTCACCTTAGGTGAATCCCAGCGCGCCTAGGCGCGTAATTTTAATGCGCTTAATGAATTAAACAAAGACACTGCAAACGTCATTATAGCGCAGTTCTAGCTGCGACGAAATCGGCCTTTCCTTATCGATATCGTACCCATGATCTCGCAAAATGACCGCGCTTTGAAAATGCCGGCTTTTCTGACTGTTTAAACTAATTTCATGTAAGAAAACCTTAAACCGGTTTAATTCGCCTAACTGCAGCTGAAATTTCTTAAGGAATCTTCCGTAAGGAACCGCCTGGGCGGATTCATATTTGCGTAGATATTGCCTGGGATCAGCCTCAAATATTGGAATTCTGGAGAAGCGGTCTCCCAGAACTACATCGGAAAAATTACATGCAGTTCTGGGAAACAGCTGGCGGTCACTGGGAGTTGCTGACGATATCGTGGCCCGAATTTGAGCATCCTTTATTCCCATCGATGCTAGATCTAGCGCCAGAAATCTAATATTTAGACTTTTTTATCAACGAGTTTTTCGAAAAACGCGCTTACTTCGATGTAAAAAAAGTCTAAAGATTGGATATCTGGCGCTAGCTGGGAATAAAGCGCGCTATCCGTCGGGCCACTATATCGCCAGCAGCTCCCAGCGATCGCCAGCGGTTGCCCAGAACTGAATGTAAGTTTTCTACTAGTAGTAGAGGTACTATATAACCCAAAGCCCTCGTGTATTTTGTTTAACGTTAATATGATAACCGCGATTCGTTGGGTGGTAAGAGTGATTCATCTCTCCCAGAACTATTGGATGATAAAAGTTCCGACCCCAGAAACCTAGCGGCGCGATCACGAGGCTCGCATAGACCGATTGAAGAAGTTCCAGACTGTCCAAATATGCTTCAATCGGTTTATGCGAATAAATTTCAGTTTCATTCGATCGAGAAACCGACGTTTAGACTCATGAATCTGATCCGTCATTCCACAGTACGAGATCCTTTGCGTAATATTTCAACTTATATAAAGGATAAGAAGCTCTCGGCTGTCCTCAGGTATAATACCACTCAAGAAAACATTTCGAAGTTGTAACCTTCCAACCTGCACAGTTTCTGTACCCAGTCATGAAGTTTACCCTTATTCTCACCTTTTTGGCTGTATGCATCGTCAGGGGATCAGATTGAGACGGCAGAGAGATCCTCTCGTCATGGTGGACTGCCGCAGTCGCGGCGTAGATGGCGCGGACAGGGCGGCCGGAGCGGCAGCGGCGGCAAAGATGTCGGAAACAACGGTGGAAACAGCAGCGGCAGAAATGGCAGCAACAACGGTGAAAACAATGGCGGCAACAACGGCGGAAACAACAACGGCAACAAAAACGGCAACAACAACGGCAAAAAAACGGCAGCAACGGCGGAAAAACGAAGGCAACCGCGGTGGGCGTCGTGGTATTCACTAAGAGGGCTTGTCAATGTGGGGTGCGGTGACTGCGAGAGGAATGTTTTCATATGAATTGTTCTTTGAATGCATCAGTACTCTAGAACTCAAAGTACATCACGGATCCGTGATGTCTTCTCGAGAAGACAGACTTTGCGCGTATCCTTGGATAAAATTCCGGGTAATTGAGATATTTACGCGGAGACGACGATTGCTTGCTTTAAAACTCTTGATGCCACCTTGTGAGGCAGAGACACTCAAACCGCTTTCTTTGCCAAGCAACAACCTTCTTCGTCTACTTCTTCTATTAAAACACTTCATTTTAATAAATTATACCATGTACCAGGTCTCCAAAAGAGCGTTCTTGTTTCATTTCATAAAATGAAAATCGTAGGTCAGAAATGGAACGGATATTATGCAAGCTGGGGCGCTGCGTGGGGACTCTTCTCGTGGCAGGCCATCCTAGCATAGCTGCGCTTGCTGTATAACTTTCGAATTAATTTTAGCGCCAGCGCCGCTGGCGCTGACAGGGTCACGTGAAATTGTATAACCCTCGCCTCAAAGGCTTTTGTGACCATGGTCACTATCAAGGCGTTTCAAACCAGGATCTTGGTACTGGTCGCTCCCATTCTAGACTCATCGGTCAATTGATCAAAATCTCCAACAACCAGTTTCTAGATTCGAGGTGCAGTCATATTCGTGGTTTTCAATATCGCATATCAAAAGCTACGGCGTATAGATAGTTTACACAACTACTTTAGTTATTCGCTTGCTCCTAAGACTTAGCAGTATACGGGGACTATAGTCCCTAAGGAGTCCATAATAAGAATCCTACTGGACACAAGCGAAGAGCAGAAGTAGTGTATTTTAACACACTTATTTGGCTCTGCTTGCGCCTACTTAGTAAAGTGGTTGGATCATGCAGCGGGTAGCAGGCCTGCGAGTGTCAGCCAAGGAGGAAATTTTTGGGGCGGTGCTCCGCCTGTCTGTGTGCCTGTTTATGTTAGTGAGAAACAGGGACAACTTTACAGCAGAACGACTGTATCTGAAATAGTAACTCGTCATTGACGGAATAACTCGGGTAAGCCACTCCGAATCCAATTAGGGTCCTAGGACCAGAAGGAAGGAGTGTCTCTCTGTACGCCGAACGGGCGCGCAGAGATGCCACGGCATGCAACGACGTGGTCTTAATGCCCTTTTCGGGGGACTTCCCTTGCCGTCTTTCTCGGCGCGGAGCGGGATCTGCGGTAGCACGCGGTTATGCCTCGTACGGTATACTGGTACGTTATAAAATGCTGAACCACTAGATTTTAGAAGTAGGAACAAGACTGAGCATCAAGTTCATTACCTATGGTCGCCGGTGTCGCACTACCGCGCCGATCTCTAATAACGTATTCCTATGATAAAACAAGTAACCTGTAACCTAAAACCAGTACCCCATACTATTACCCAAAACACGACACCCCAAGTGCGTGGAAACCCCAAACAGAAAAGGTGCTTTCCATCTCGAATAGGGTTAGGGGCTGCTCCTTCTGACATTCAATGTGCTTTCTGTTTCGCCAAACTGGCGAACCTTTCTGGCCACAAAAACTTTGAGACAGAAAGAAGGAGCTGGCCCGGGTTGGAGCGGGAGCGTTGCGGCATTTGGTAACGGCCAACAAACAACGAAGCACAATATGGTCGGGCACGGACGCACATACCGCCTGAATTATGAGGGACAGGAATTTGGTCGAAACCTTGCTGACAGCCATTCGGACGACCCCCCTCTCCCCACGTACCAGACGGCTTGCGTGTCATGAGCGACAATGAACACTTTCGCTTATTCTATCTTACAGCTGTGGTGGAGGACTTCCCGGTCCCAGTCGTCGCAATCCATTCCCGTCGGGTCGGTCATCTCGGTCGAGGAGTCGCGCGGATACCCGTCGCGCCTGCCCATTCCGACGGAAGCCGTCGAGGACTCTGAGGAACTGCGCATCTGGAGCACGTATTCCGTCTACCACATGAACACGTCGTGGACAATGGCGCCGGACGCGCGCGGGGAGACTGCCGTGACTCACTTCCGGCTCATCTCGCGCTATAACCGCTTTTAGCAAAATCTCAACAACCGGTGCGTGACAACGGCGGAGGAGCAGAACCTGATGGACGATCTTGACAGGAACGCGCGATTTTCGTGGGTGGGGTCTAGCTATACGCGCGGGTCGCGATGCTTCGAATGCCCGCCGGGATGGAGGTCGCTGTGGTGGCTCTGCCATGACTGTGGACACTCGAACATTTCGCCTTTGGTGGACCAGACGGGTGCTGCTCAGTAGCTCTCTCATTTTCGGTCCGAGTTTTGTAAACATCTTTGTTTGCCTTTGTTTTCTAGTGTAGCCGCTTTTGAATGCTTGACTCAATTGCTGCTTTCTGACTCAATATTCTTTGCATCGCAGTCGTACTTGACAACAATGGGGACGAGAAGAGGTAGAAGCTTAGAGAGTGTGCCGGCCGAATAGATGTGGATGGATAGCCCCGCGATGACGAAAGAAAAGAGAGAGAGAAAGCGTGCTTCGTGATTCCGCAAGACGAGGATAGTGGAGGAGATTGACGAGACAAGCTCAAAGTAGAATGTGCGTTCGTCCGAAGACGGCGCTGTGCGGGCTGTGTTGAGGCGCGTCGGAGCTCCGAAGAAATAGAGGAGAGCCAAGTCGATGCCGCACGTTATTGACCTCGATGACCCCGAGTACGACGAACTTGTGAAGCCGCGAGAAGCGCATGTTGAGAAAGCAGTCAGGGTGGCTACAGCGTAGAAGAGCTTCGAGGAGGAGGAGGAGGAAGAGGCACAAGATGTCGAACAGCTCTCGAATTCAAGCGAAGGAGCTCCGTTTCCCGAAAGCGCCAGCAGCGAATGGAGGGATAAGACGAGGTAGCGCTTCAGGCGAAGGTAATAATGGACAAGAAGTATCATTCAGAGTATTGCATAAAGCTTTTTTCTTTAGCAAAAGTTGAGCGGCGGCACGCCGCGCACACACATACAGAGCAGCATCAAGCTGCGGAGATTTGTAAACTACCCGTTTTTGCGGGCTCATTCTTAAAGAAGCGGGGACAAATCGACTTCCTTTCCTCCAGCGGGAGCGTTTACGGTGGCTGGAGGAGACTCATCGTCGATGATGAACTCAGCAACGTCATGCTCGAGCTTTCCGTCTTACAGGAGGTTGCTAAGCAAAGACTTTTCGGCTTTATCCTTAGACAGCGGGTCTGAGGGGTTGAAGCGTGTCCGGATAAATCCAAGATTGTCAAGAGAGCCCGACGATTAGGCGCCTTTCAAAATGGCCGCTTCGATCAGCAGGCTCTTCTCTCTCACTAGGTTGCTCTTAGCGATGACTTGGAAGAGAGAGTAGCTATATGTGAATGCGAACAGCGGTACGCGGCGCCCCAGGATTTCTGACCCAGCATTACGCAACATAAAGGCTTAGTCGAAGATCGTCTTCAGCGAGATGACCTCTCCCGACAAAGTTCTGGGCGTAACTCGCTGGCACTTCCTATACCAGTATGCGCCAGGCACGCGTTGCTTTGAAGATTCCGGAAGACGATGAGCCCGGAGATCTGCGACGACAAGTCTCGGTTGTTCGCGAGAGATGCATCGGAGTACGCAGCGATTACAGGGACGCCAGGTCCATGCGGTTGATACGCATGCCTGTCGCGCCGAACTTCAGCGTGCAGTCGATGCATCGGTTGACTAACTTCCGGGCCTCTTCGTCAAAGATGGTGAGCTGGTTGAGTTGTGAGACAAGGAAGGCAGCGTGAGGGGAGGTAATAGTTACGAGCCACCCCACAGAACCCGCAGCTTTTTTGACGACCGTCCTCGTCATCTCAGCTTCCAGCGGCTGTCTCGAAACAGAGATATTCTCCTTGAGTTATTGCTTCTGGTGGCAGACGAAAGAGCCTTCCTTCGGCTCAATCTCCAGGCTACTAAAGTTGAGCAGGCCTTTGCTGAGGTCTGAGTCTTCGCCCATCTTCAAAGCTTCGTGCATCTTGATCTCATCGCACCGGAAAGAGTTTGTACAGGCAAAGAGCGTGTCATAGACCAAGATTGCCGCTTGTCTGTCGGGCTTGCCTTTGGAGAAGCGCACCAGCTTCAACATGAGCGCACGCTTCTCAGAGCGCTTTCGATCCTTACAATATCTTCGGCAACTTCCGCGTAGCTTCTCTTTCTGACAGAATGACGATAAAGAAAGTAGCGATAGATGACTGTTGAAGTCATTAACAGCTTCCGGGTGAACGAGGCCATATAAAAAGAGCCCCAGTAGGAGCCAGCTTCTCGCAGAACGTACACCGGAGACAAGATCCACATTAGATACTCGCGCAGACGCTCCCGCAATTCCTTTGGCGGCAGCGACTAGATCTTCCTGGTAAGCTTTCCTCCTTGGAGATGGGCTTTCTTGACGTCATGAGTTCAGATAGCGTAGCCTAGGGCAAATTCAAGCACGAGTAGTATTATTACGGGCATGGCCGCCACATAGCCTGCATCCGACACGATGTTCCTGGACTCGCGGTCCATGAAGCCCTGCACGACAATTGTGGATTTCCACTTTTCCTCCTCAGTCTCAAATTCCTTGATGGCGAGCACAATCCGCGTGCCAACATCATTTGCATTCCTCGGGGCTGAATCTGCTAATACGAGCTTGACGGCGTCCATATCCAGAAGCCCACCAAGCTCGGCACTTATCGCGCGGTCGGCTTTCCTTCGTCGGCCTTCCTTTGATTGAAAGAGGGGTGCCTGGGGTCAATATCTCCGTACTTAGCACATCCTCAATGGCGGAAGGCTGTCCATGGTCGACAAAGAAGGCGCACACGCGATCTAGCGCCATTTCTCGCGCTTCTGGCGTCAAATCTCCGAGCTGCATAGACACATCAAAACCCGCTTGACGCTCACAATCTTTTTCTTTGTCGGGAGAAACAGAGTCGAACGGGCGCCCGTTGATGTAGAGCGTGTGGTTGTCGACAGGGTAGAAGCGAGGGCCTTTGTGACTGCTGCGTTGACCTCGTGATGAACAGTAAACTCGAAGGTGCCGTGTAGCTTAGGGTGGTTGTCGACGCTTGCGCGGTAAGAAAATAGAAGGTCGTCGTCGATCTCGTGTCGGAGACGACGTGGAGAAGGTGGCTTAGCTGCGAGAAATTGACCATCTTCGATAGTTGTCGGAGATGGCGATTACAGGTCCTTGTTTTCCGCCGCTGGGACAGGTTCGACGTGAGAAGTCGGTGCCTCGTGGAGACGGCGTCCGATTTTCACAAAAGCCACACTGCCACGACGAATGAGATAGATGTAGGGGCCTAATAATCCGCCCACATTGCCCGAGCGAAGAAAAATCTGGATTTCTCGCGATAGACGTAGTAGAGAGAGCCGGGCTCCAGAGCATTCACGTCAGTGCGTGCTTGACGCTTCTTGAACTCTGAATAGCGCAGGCGGTAGTGGGAACTCTCGGCGGCTGATCGGGCAACATTCATAACAGCTAGAAGTTCTTCGTTCTACATCATCTAGACGCTCTGGGAGCCTGGAGAATGGAAGCGCGGTTTCTCTCCGTAGACCAGTAGATACGCGGAAATTTTGGTTGCGTTGACAAAATGAGTCGAGATAGCAAGCAACCCGGCTTTTCCCCACTTAGCTACTTAGCGAAATCGACGGCCCAGAATTTCTCAAGGTCGAGCGCAAAACAGAATTGAGGCGTTCACATACACCGAAACCCCAGTGCTTCTGTGGCTTTCTCCAGGACCTCCGAGATCATTGAGTCAATGCCGATCGAAGAGCAATTGTCGCGGAAGTCCTTTCTGATAAATTCGCGAGCTGCATCAACAACGAGATACTGCGGAGGGCCAAGAAACCGAAGTTCCCATTCAAAGAAGAATGACTGCCGAACGTCCGCGGATGTTCTCTTAGCAAGCTCGAAAGTCACCATCAACTTCGTTCCATAGCATACGATATTCAGCGTCGGCTCGCGGCCGACGAGATGAACTATATTCATAGCCACAAGATTGTGAAATACAAATTATTGCGTGCAGACCAAGCGCAGTCTTCTGGGGGCTAAGACAAAGGGCTCGCAGGTCAGACATTTTCGGACGATTTCCTTGAGCTTCTCGAGATCGTCCGCTGTGAATTCTTCTTTGGGGTTACCGATGCGCAGAAAGCGAGCGAAATTTCTTGCTGTAGAGTGCCCTGCGTTTTGTAGGCAGAAAGAAGCTCACCCTTTGAGTAGAGAACGTAACTTAGCAGCGGTAAGCAGCCCGGGGTTGTCCCAGAGATCTCAAGCGAAAAAGTTGCTTCAAAACTGAGCGAGCACCAAATTCAGGGGCAGAAAGATAGAGATGGCCAATGCGTGAGAAGATGTCTGCTTGCCAACCATTGGCAGAGGATAGCGTCTTATTAGACAATGCGATCACGGCCTCCTTCTCTCGAAGCGTCGCTAAGCCCAAGAGGGACCGTATCGTCTCGCTGTCGATTATATCACGGGAAAATGTGACGATGGAACCATTTGCAGCAGCGAAGAATGCCGGGGCGATACCGAGAGACTTGTAGACAGTTCTTTCAAATGAAAAAAACGTCGTTTGGAGGGCTTTAGCCGGGTGACTGCTTCTTTCCGCGTGATGCCAGGTGCATCGCAATCGTGAAAGTAAGACAGGCTGACTGAGACTGAGAGAGGGGGCCCCAGATCGACGCAATTATCGGCGGGCTTGGAGTCAGCGTTATGTGATCGAGAAGGTAGATGAATTAAAGCGCTGAGGTAAGTAGAGTTTTTCATCAGGCTGCCGTCATGGTCGTAGCTGCTTGATTTGTCGCGGAACGACGGCAAGCTTGACAAGAGCAGCGTCTCGATCTTCTCCTCTTTCTCTACCTTCAACTGCGCATAAGCCGTCTTCTATGGTTCTAGTTCATGATCAAAAGTCTCTGCTTCATGTGCTATTTCCGCTTCTCCTTCTCTGTTATCGTCTGCGACGCCTCTCTCACCGAACAACGATGGCTCATGCTGGGCGAAAGCTTCCGCCCAGCATGTGCGCTGTTTCGGCGTGAGCGAGGAGCAAGCAAAGATCAGGTGATAACGGGAGTCGCAATTCAAGCACAGCATAGTCGAGTCTCCTCGCCCTGTGTTGTTTAAAATTTCACCAGGGCGCGCGCTGGGTCCCGAATATGGTTTGTCTTGGTCATTTTCTGAAGCGATGCGTCTTGAGGAGTATCTCTGAGCGGCCGTCGGCAGATATCGTGCACGAAAACGCCCGGGAGGAATAATACTTGGCAGAGCAGTACGCCTGCTGGGAGTCACGGGTGCAGCACGAGGAGCGAGAGGCCTGTCGAATAGGACTTGTCGGTCAGCTGACGAGTGCGCTGGCGCTTCTCTTTTTTCGTACCTGCTGGGCCCTGTGCCCCAGAGCGTGTGTCTTTTCTTCTTCCTCGCCATCGATGTCAAGCGGGGCGTTTCCCGACTGAACAAAACGCACATGAAGAGACGTCTTGCGGGGAGATTTTGCCTTGGTGCGCCGCAACTCAGGGGAGTGGAAATCGGCGATAATGCCTAGGCGATCTGCGAACAAGTTGTGGTACTCGACGGCGCTGTCGCCGTGCTTGGTGACGAAATCGTTCTGATCTCGGGCCCAGGCGTCAGCAGAGTCCACGTCTGTCAGACTGTTCTCGAACTGAGCTCGCTCCTCCCATCCTGAGTAGTGGGCATTTCGACTACACTGTAGTCGCAAAGCCCAGTACTCAGGATGGGCAGCACGAGCTCAGTGGCACTTACCGGAAAAGAAGATGCACCTCTGCACATAGTGGGAGGCCAGAGAGTGTCCATCAGTGATATCGGGGAAGGCAGAACGAATAGAGCCCCATGTGACGGCTTGCAAAAGTTTCTTCAACGTGTTGAGGTTGTCACGGCGCTCCAAGTTAGTCGCTAGATACTCCACACCACATTCTAAATCGACAAAAAGTGGGCGCTCTAGATTTTTTGGCTGACGCCACGGACCTTCATTTTTGCTTAC
>JAULCF010588871.1:0-11106 GCA_032361265.1 Devaleraea mollis | reverse complement strand
CGCGGCGGTGGTCGCGTCCCAAACGGATGCGCCCGCCGCGTCGCCGTCATAAGATACCCTGGTGTCCAAGGCATACTCAGAGTTAGTTGAGAAGGAGGTGTCCATTGAAGGGATGTGTGGAATGCTGACTGTGTCCAATCTGAGGATGAAGCGCCTGTTCCGGATGACCAAGCGAGCCCTGGCCTCCGCGACCGAAGCTGTGGCACTGGAGAAAGATGACTGCACCCTCATAGTCAAGGCCATGTCCGGCCTGGGCGATAATGACGGCCTTGGAAACGATGCCGCGGCGCGAGATTGCACAGAGGTCAGACGCGCACATCCCGATTCGATTTTCATTTCGTTTCAAGCCGTCGAGTTCCTCAGGCATGCATGCTCCCGCGTCAACTATTCGTGACCGAATGCGAGGCCGCTGGCGGAAACTTGAGTGTTTCCATTGAGATGTATGATTGTGGCCTGTCCATGGATGACCGCATCGCGGTGGAAGACGCGAGAGCGGACCTAGAAGAGATCAGATTAGCAGCTGATCGAGGTGCTCTGGTGGATTTAGACTTTCTCAAATGTTTTTTGACAAGTCTCCAAGCCCTGACGGAGATAATTAATTAATGCCAATTAATTGGCATCGCTCGTCGCCCAGATGATTGCGGAGACTGAGGCTGAGAAGGCTGACGTCATGGATTATGTGCACGTCGTTTCGGATGATGTAGATAGCGACATAGAGGACACAGGCGCGGAGAGAGCGACTTCCCAGATGCAATAGACTCCAGGCATCTCCTCATACCTCAACCTCACCTTTCACATGAATCCATTACAACTTTCCCCACCCCGCCCATGCACCGCCCCTTCCCCCGGCCCATCTATTCACAGAAACTTCCTTTTCTCCGATCGTATCTGCCGCTTCAGGCCTATGATCAGAATGGCTTCCGCTCTCTCCAATTTCCCGCTCTGGACACGATCGGCCGAGCTTGCGCGTAGAAGAAATGGGGTTGGCGCAGCCAGCGACATCAGCTGCGCCGTCGGTGGTCCTGCAGGGTACTTTTCAGGGCAGATCCTACCTCGGGTGCGCTGCCCATGTCCTTCCTGCGAAGCGCAAATACGCAGCGCAAAGGGTCTTCCGTATAACGCGTGTGGAGGTTTCCTTTTCTTTTGTCAACCTGGAGTGGCATTGGGTGAGTCTTCTTCCGGTGAGGAGAAGACTCACCCTCTTAGCGATCAGGGTTACTCGATTTACAGGCGCGACGCAAGACCAAGATCAAGACTTCGCTCAAGAACAAGACCAACTCCTGGAGTTCAAGACCACTCTCCAGCGACGCCCCACCATACATCACCCCCATGACCAAGCCACGATCTAACAATCCAAAGATTGTGGCCGCTCCTATGCCATCACCGGACGCCTCCTTCTCCTGCAATTCACATCGTGCAGTAGGAGAGGCGACAGTCCCAGATCCTTCACCACATGGGGCTCCTGCTTGAATCATGCCAAGCGCTTCCACCTATGCAATCCCGGTCTTGGCTTCGTCCACGGCCTCGCATATAGTATTTTCGAAGTCTCCTTCGTACTAATACAGTTATCACACAATCAGAAAGTGGGAAGCCGGTGTATTCATCTCACAGGGTTAATTTCTGTTTGAAAGTATGATTACGGCATTGCTTGCTAAACAAGTCTGGGATCGTAATTAATACTTATCACAACCGATCGATGTGCAATAATCATGCAGTTTAAAGAAATTATAAAACTTTTCTCATTCAGTATGATGTGTCGTTCAATGGCAACTGCCACATACTATGCAACGGTATAGGGAAGACTTGTTTTTGTGACCATCATATTTCTTTCATAAACATGCGTTATTTGAATGGTCGCTGCGAACATTCCGCATCGGCACTTAGTGTTTCCATTACACATACAGAAGGGCAAGAGAAGTCCTGCGTTCTCGCGAGATTGAGCCCCTTGTCGCGAGTGTGGATAGAAATTAGTACTAATGTCGATTATACTATTTTTTATAAATAGAACAGCCATAAAGATCACAGGATGTGATGGTATCAGTTCTGTATCGCGACGAAATGGCATACATGTTATTGCAGCACTAGTTGACGCCAATTGCAGTTGTGGGGAGTGTAATTGTAGAGTTCACAGCTGCAAGGCTAGAGATGTGGCGGGAAGTTGTTAGCTTTTTAAAAATGGCGGGAATGTAATCCAGATTCTCATCGTAAGAGACACAGTAACATAGAAGTAGCGCATAAACGCGAGCGAGATGTCAATGAAACACTGATAGTCTCTTAATCCTACATTTTTGCGCTGTGTCCTCGTACCTCTTTCAAAGAGAGTAAGTTCACGTTGGTCTCCATGTGGAAGGTGTTATTTCTATCAAATACGTAAAGGTAACGTATACCGAGGGGTGAATTTAAATTCAGTTTAATGCAATGGAAAAGTATATCTTTACATAAATATAGATAGTCCTACACAACAAATCCCCAGAGTAAATGCTTAAAAAATCCTCTAATAATTATTAGAGGATTTTCTAAGCAATTCAAATTGTTTTCAGCTAAAGAGTGAGAACTTCCTTGGTCACACCGGTTAACCGGTGTGACCACGGAAGTTCTCACTCTTTAGCTGAAAACAATTTGAATTCAGTTAAATGCGCTTCAAGGGTGTTAAGGTTAAAAGTAATATCCTCGAAGTTTAAAGCAACGAAAGTACGTATATATTTACAAACATATAAAAGTACGACACAAAACATCTCCAGAGTAAGTGCTAAGAAGTTTTATGTTCGAAGCAACCGCTAATAGCCTGTGTGACCAAGGAAGTTCTCACTCTTTAGCTGAAAACAATTTGAATTCAGTTAAATCCGCTTCAAGGGTTTTAAGGTTGAAAGTAATATCCTCGAAGTTTAAAGAAACGTAAGTACCTATATATTGACATGTCAATATGTATGCATACATATAGAAAATATCACACAACAAATTCCCAGAGTAAGTGTTTAGCATTTTATGGTCAAAGCAACCGCTATTAGCGGGTGTGACCAAGGACGTTCTCACGTTTTAGTTGTAAACAATTTAAATTCAGTGCATTGCGCTTCAAGGGTTTTAAGGTTGAAAGTAATATCTTCGAATTTTAAAGCAATGTAAGTAAGAATATCTTTACATTCGTATAAGAAGTACCACACAACAAATCCCCGGAGTAAGTGCTTAGAAATTTTGTCTTCGAAGAAGCCGCTAATAACCGGTGTGACTAAGGAAGGTCTCACTCTTTAGCTGAAAACTATTTAAGTTCAGTGCAATGCTCTTCAAGGATTTTAAGGTTAAAAGTAATATTTTCAAAGTTTAAAGCAACGCAAGTACGTTATCTTTACATTCGTATTGAAATTACTACGTTGATTTAAATTGTTACTACATGAACATGCGTAGGAGAGTCAGTTACATATTTGATAACAGAAAGGGAAAACATGCTTATGTGCACGAAAGCAAATATGCGCATACGAACATATTCATATTTTTCCATGTTAGACAGTTTTTATTACAAATGGGCTACATCAAGCGTATAAGTAATCCAATTTGAATATAGTGGAGTACATGATTCAGTATGTCTACGTAGGTCAGTGTACTGCATTTCCTCACAATTGGTTTTCTATACATACATTTGGAGTAGGTGTATCCATTAATGGAGTCAGGAATGATCCTTCGCCGTTAAATAGTTACTTAACTTGAAACTAGTGATGTAAAATAATCGGGCAGACCATTCGTCGGCCAGTTCTGCTTACGTGATACGACTAGTTCTAGTACCACATGTACAACATAAACCGTCGGTTTATAAAGATGATGTCTGGACTGATTATTAGATATTTGCTTGACTGTGGGCCTATGAATTATCTACGGATTCCGTAATTTTGTCCTTGAGCATATATGGAGATTCGTAATCGCTGGGCTTAAACCGATTGATATAGAATAATATATCAGACCACGTGTCAGCCATATATGCTGAGCCTGAGCACTCCAGCTCTGAATGCAGGTGCATGCTGTCAGGAACGACATGGTCGCGCCTTATGATGTTATGAGCGGGCTGGACATCGACCAATGGGCCATTGAATTCGTTCACAGCCCATCTCAAGTTGATGCACCAAGACAATTGTCAATGTGTGTGTACTCTTCACCTCGTAAAGCTGACTTATATCGAAGTATGAGAGTGTCCTGGTTTGTAGGATTGGCGAAGTAACCATTAGGTGCCGTGATCATGGCAATTGCAAGGACTTTGGCCACCAACAGTTCGTTGATGTAACGATCGTTACTAGACTTGGTTCGCACAATGACATTGCTTTGCGCTGCATATGTCTGGATCCAGAATAATTCAGTCTAATGCGACCCTCTACTCTCAGATGCGATGCGATTTCGTTAAGGTCTGAAAGTACAGAAGTATCAATGCCAGGAACAACTAGCGATCGAAGAACTTTGACGCAAACAGACTGGAAGAAGTTTTATTACTTGTGGCGTAGCTCATTAGCTCCTTTCAAGTCCAAATGTAGAGGATTTCAGCCCTGCATGATGTGCCGTTGTGCCAATGATCTAATAATAGTGCAAGCAGGAAACGCGAGGAAGTGACGTCTCTAGCTGGTGAATGAGGCCGTTGAATCCTACCCTCGATCTACCAAAAGCAGTCTGCGTATGCAGCTTATTCATTCCTTTCCTTGACAGGAAAGTACCGAAATCTTGAGCCATCAAATCAAACTTACGTAGCAAAGTTTCGCGGTCACTGACTCTGGAAATCATTACAACTCATCGTACTAAATGCGCTTTGTCTGTCTGCATTACTATCAACTTGAGATCTATACGAAGAAACGTTTTAGTCAGAGAAGGTCCCGTTTAAGTCTGTAAACCAAAACTTTTCCCTTGTCCAATGTCGATTCCTTGCAAAGATGAGTCTTGAATACTTCTTTCATCGTTAACCCTCGAGAGAAAAAAAAGGGAGGGTTCAGAGGGGTCTGAACCCCTCAATATGAACCCTCCTACCCCTGCAGGGTTCATATTTTCTCGGAACCCCTGGCACAGAAACAGTACACGCTGTAATGCAATGCATCATTATCCCTGTCCAAGTGATGAGTTACTATACAGCTACGACAGGAAGTCTACTCCCGGCCTCAGACTGCCTGCAATACCCCTCACTCGCCCCCTTCCTCCGGAATGCCTTCTCACACATTCTGTCGCCCTCGCCCGCCCTCTACCGCTCCCGCCCGCCCTCTTCCGCCCTTATCCGCACTCAGTGATAGGCTCGCTCGCACGCCCTCGCCCGCTGTCTTCCACCCTCGCCCGCCCTAGCCCGCCGTCGTCCTCCCTTTCCCGCCCGCCCTCGCCCGCGGTCATCCGCCGTCGACCGTCCTCGCCCGCCATCGTCCGCCCTCATGAGGGCACCATGAGCTCAGGGAGAGACTCCGTCGTCCGCCCTCGCCCGACGTCGTCCGCCGTCGTGCGCTGTCGTCCACTAAATCCCGCCGTCATCCTCCTCGCCCGCCGTCGTCCGTCCCGCCTCGTCCGCCGTCGTCCGTCCTCGCCCGCCGTCATCCGTCCTCGCCCGTCCTCTCCAACCTTCCCCTACTATCTTCTGCCTTCTCCCACCCACTGCTTTCCACCCTTTCCGACCGGCCCATCCCGCCCCTGCCCATTTTCACCACACACCCAAGCCAGCCCTCGCTCGCCCAGCGCGGCCTCGTTTTCCTTCCCCGTCATCTTTTCCGGGCCTCGCACGACCTCTCCCGGTCATGCCCGGTCTCTTCCTTCCTCGCCCGGCGGCGCCTGGCCTCACGAACATTCTGTTCGCGATTGTGGTCGAGACCCTGAATGGAGTCGTTGCGGGTGGTGCTCTTCCTCCGATTATTGAGGGCGTTATGGAGGAGGCGAGGGGGAGGGAGGCGGAGGGTTTCGCAAAGTGACTTCTCGCGCGACATTGTAGCCGTTGTAAACAGCGTGCGTGAGGGATGTTGTTACGCTAGCGGTTCAATGAAATGAGACTCCTAAGCCCGATTCAGAAACTGAGCTTGGCGGTGAAGAATGTCGACGCCTATTACAATGCGCTAGTCGCAGTTCGATGATATTTTCCGGTCGATTGCATATTGCTCGTACTTTCGTCATGGATATTTATTGAAGTAAAGTATGAAACATAACCAAAGATAGTCCAGCGTTTGTCGCTCTAACTCTTACGTAGTATTTTAAGTTCAGGGTGATGTGTTACTAGGCGGCTTCGAGTATACTTGCTTCGCAATGACATGGTCCGAATGAAACATTTACCAGCACGTACGGGGATCCAACAGCAGGACGCCTTGCTCGTTTTTCACCCACCGTCGAACTCTGCACAGGAAAATACCTCCACAGTCTATACAAGTAAACTTAGTCTTGCTCTGCACCCTGTTCTCTTGAGAAACTGGCACTCTCATAATACTTCGACCTCTCGAACCGTCTTCCCTGTAGCAAGAATTTTCGCTTGGGCTTCCGACGATCCTATTCAAAATCTTCGCCGGTACTACACTGCACAAGTAACAGTTTCTTCCTGAATTATATGACCTCTTCGCAATACCATTCACAGTACGCATTCGAACAGAACCTTTCAAATCGGACGGGAAACTTTCTAAGTGTAACTCACGATCAGCGACTTCCCGGCCCTCTAGTATTGGAATCCAAGTGTCTTCAATGCTTGAAAACTTCTTTCCCAGCCTTCGCTTCTGGCCATAGCCGCTATTAAAGAAAATTACAAAGTTCTCTTTCCTAAACAGAAATGGATGCAAGTCAGGGGCAGGTGTCGCTCGAGCTCTACCTCCAATCGGCGCGCAACAACCAGATATCACTCCTTTCCCAGATTTTGAAATATTGCCTTCATCAGGCGCCCCTATCTCCTTCGGAATACCCGGTAAGCCTCTGCCATGCAGCAATACGGCAAGAAACCGCCTGGGAGTGATTTTTCCAGTCATTTCCCTCCTCATTGACGCCAACGTGGCACCTTGTCCAGGATAAATTAGCATTCTTCCTTCCCGTAAAATCCTCCACACTTGAAATGAATTTATTAACTGAATGGCTACGACTCTGAGGGAAAGTCGGCATGCTAAATCTGCTAGCAGACTATTTGGAACGAAAGCGTTCGCCTTTCTCGAGGCCTCATCAACCCCCGCTTTGCCTATTTAGTTCCACGCATAAATAGGAGAAGGCCTTATGTACTTCATACTTGGTAAAGGCGGACGCTGACCAGTTGCGAGCTTCATTTCACTACACCTCAGTTGCGCATGTTTCACTCTAGACATTCGGTTCTGGACATAATAATTTTCTTCGATAGTTTCCCTCCATCTGAATCGAAAAGCACCCGAGCGCCACCGAAGACAAAAATCTTTGTCACGAAGTGCGAAATAGCAATTCCCCAAACTGGCCACTGAACATCCATAGCACCATGACATAGCTTGTAGCAACCTAACCTGTCCTCCACTGCTCGCCGACTGGACATCGATTGTGAGACTTCAACCATCTGGATAGCTCTATTCGGCGACCCCGCAACATATAGAACCCGTCTAAATCCAGCAGCGGCACTTAGTGATAGAAGTTAAGTGACATGGATTCTACTACCCACAGCGGCAAGTATTTCATCCGCAGCATGAAATTTATCAGTTTCCGCAATACAGGGGTCGTCACCATTCACATTTAGAGGAACATGATAATGTCAGACATCAGACGCAGGCAAATGCAAACGTACGTATTTGCCTTCTCGAAAGCTGAAAATTCTGTCAAGCCTGGACTTGAGGACGTCGCCATGCAAAGTTTTGCATTCTATAACAACCGCAGTGAAAACGCCGGAGTCACGACCGCCTACACCGTCAGAGCCCTCGCTGCCACCCAGATCATTACGATACGATTCCAGTTCATGCGCAGTCCGTTGCCGCCAGATAACTCCAATCGCATCAGGCGAGAACAACAGTTTTGAGCAAAACTTACTCTGCTCTAAACCGCGCTCGCATGCAAAAACGAGTTTTTCGCCCGGAGCCATGCCAAGAGAAACTCTCTCATCCTCTCCGTCGGCATGGAGCTGCGCCGCAGCTCTGAATAGGTTCTTCTCGTTTGCTTGCCCGCTCTCGTTGTACTCCGTCCCCTTCATAGGTTTGTGATATAAATGCGTATCGATATGCTCGATAGCACTATTGCGCATGAGTTCAGCAGACGTCAAAGGCTCAATGTCATCATCTTTAGATGCTTCAGTCCAGATTCGACTTCCCAAAACTGTCTTCGTACCTTTAGAGCTCAAAGCGAATCTAGCGCAAATCTGACCAAGTGGAGCCTTTTTCAGACGCTTAAGATCTGTAGCAGAGCTTGCGATTTCCGCAAAGTTCTCCCGCAACGTCAAATCGTCAGGATCGTCGGTACCAAATGAGTGCTGGAGTTCCGAGTATTTCGCGTTGTCAATGTTAATACCAACGAGACGAAGCAAAGCTCTACTAACTGGATCTTCAGTAAAGAGCTGCCGAGCACTTGTATGTGCTAAGTTCAGAAGCACAGACAGGGAAGTGCTAGTCACACCAGAAGTCCGAAGAAGCCACCACATCTGGTCAGAAGTCTGAGACTCCGTCAGCAAGTTCACAAATCGCTCCTCGTGTTGGACAACTGCTTCACGAGCCATCGCCACTATCTTTTTGTGTACAGGACTTCGATGATTCGAAGCAGGCAACATATTCACTGGCTTATAAGCGAACAAGTTCAGGCGCTGCGTCAGATTATGTTTGCTGCGAGGACGCGCTGTGTAGATGTGCGGCTCAAGCACGCCAGGAATTGATGTATAAAGTATGGTTCCGAAATTGGTACTATTACCGTGGTCTCTGGCACCGGTGACGAAAATATTTGACGTGAATTCCTCTCCGTCTAAGTCACGCAATCGAAAAATAACAGCCTCTCGCATACTGGCACTGGGCACCGTATAGCCCACAGCGTCATCTGCGACAGCTTCTTCACACCGCTTCACTGGCATGGACTTTGTCTTTTTCTGTGAGCAAAGTAGCTTCCCCTCGATGTTTGGGCCAGGAAACCATTGATGGGCCTGTCGACACGCATAGTTCTGACCAAAAGACTGAAACAAGTTTAGGAACGGAGATAGTAGTGCAGGAGGCGCAGAGCTCATACCAGCTACTGAGCATGCCATAGAATTCAAAGTAGTGTGAACAGACTCCTTCCGGACGGAAAGCGGAGCGCAGCGGCCACGCCCGTAAGACCGCGGCTGTACTGAAAACTCCCGCGCCCTTCCCTCCAGAGATGTGCTTAAAGGACTGCTCTCTGGTTAGAGTAGAGGCATACCGAACCTGGTAATCGTCAATCCCGACAAAGCTCAGCTCTTCCTGGATGGCGTAATGCCTATTGATTCCAGCAGTAGTTCGGGCGAGATCAAGTACTTTGGACGGGATAGATTTCCTGGGGTTGCGCCAGGTAGTCGAGGATAACCCAGTCGTGGTTCTTGCCCGGAAACCCTCAACTGCTGATCGAGCATCTCGAATCTCCCGGAATTGTTGAAATGATATCCGACGCCAAAACTCTGTTAGGACAAGCCAGCTAACAGCATCAGGTAAATCGTCACTGCTATCTCCACTTCCAAGCAAACAAGACACTGGAGCCCCGAGCATTGCAGATACCATAACCGCGTCTAGGAATGCTCTCACATGGTGATTACTGTAAACTCGAAACTTGGGACCAACTCTTCGCAGCTGGGACTGGCCCTCCGCTACCATTGCAGACAGTTGTTCCAATAACACGGGCGGACACATAATACGTTCAACATCTGCTGGAGAAGGTGGTGAAGAGAGAACGTTCTCAAACGAAATTCCGGTGTGCTGAGCAACGAGGGAAATAATGTTTTTGCATTCATCGGCAAACACTCCCGTTGTGAGTCTGTCCATAGAATAAATGCTGAGCGAAATAGGCTTCATTTTTCTAGAACCCACAGCTGTATAATCAGAATTGTGGGAGAAGTTTTCCCACCGGTATCCCTCAAAATCGTCAGTCTCGCCGTCTAACTCACCATCAGAGCCGTACTCGTTCTCGGAATCTGTACTCTCGGAGTCGTTAGGGTGGTAACCAAAAGGTTCCTCCCTACAATCTTCGAGATCAGGGCCCAATACGGCGCGAGCTGACGGTGGGTTGGCACCACGGGCATCACCTCGACCACGCGACGCGGGGGAGCAATGTTAGGATCCACCGGAGAGGACCGCGTCTGTGCTCTCCCTCTGCCTTCTCGTCCCCGCCCGCGCCCCCTCCCTCTCCCCCACCCTCGCCCCCTTCCTCTGCCCACGAAAGCGGATGCACTGCGAGGAGATGATTCCCTGCCTGTTTGAGCCAAGGTAGTAGGGTCGTTCGGCGCCGTCGTAGGGCGCGGAACAGCGAAGGGAGGAAGATTGTATTCCAGACCTTCGGGTTCAACGAACAGCGCGCGCCGCGTTGGCTGTTTGCGCGAATCTCGAAAGCGCTTCAGAGCTGAGGAGGGATCCCTGTCGGAAGCGGGTGATACAGAACCTCGTACACCACAAGAGCCGTCGCCAGACGCGTCAGGAAGTGGGATAGATGGGTCAGGGCACCCTTTCCGTCTATCAGAAGCGCTATCTAGGGGTGGCTCACGACCCGTAGCACAAGACAGTCAAATACCACCCTCGCCGTACCCCTCAGCCTCCCGGGTAGGACGCAAATAGCATGGACTGTAAGCTTGCAAATGAAGCAAGTATGGGCGTTATTGGCGGGGAGGTATCATGCTTCATTTCCGAATTTCTTTGAGGCACAAAAATTGGCCGCGGAGAACTTGCGTATGGCCGTTACTTCATTCATAGTAAGCCTGCCCAGCGGCTGATAGCCAGGAATTGATCGATGGTAAATTGAAATTGAACAAGACGGCCGATCAGTCGGCGGGACAGGCGATAATTATTCTTAAATAATGCCTTGTGCCACTTTTGTCGAGGGGAGAGGATAGTGGGGTGTAGCAATGTGGTGAGGATGAGGCCATATCGAAGTTCGGATGAATTGGGTGACCGGCGTATTCGAAAGGAACAGTAGCCCGATTTTGTACGCAAGCCCGTGTTGAGAAACAACGTTGTTTCTCAACACGGGCTTGCGTAC
>JAULCF010588870.1:0-17311 GCA_032361265.1 Devaleraea mollis | reverse complement strand
AAACAAATACAAACCCTAAGCTTAAAAAGAAGTTTTAGGCTAAAACCATGTAGTTCTAAGTTTTGTTATCAACACATAGAATAGCATAATCAAATACCTTATGGTTAGTAGAAATGATTAACGGTAATTGAATTTGATTATCAAACCAATAAACAGTAGTTTTACTACCTTAAATAATTGATGTTATTTTCAAATGAAAAGAGATATCAATGTATTCTAGTTTATTCGTTTTTAAAAGCTTACTCTTTTTAGAGAAGTGTGGAAAAGATAGGATATTTA
This sequence comes from Devaleraea mollis, assembly GCA_032361265.1. Taxonomy (NCBI): domain Eukaryota; phylum Rhodophyta; class Florideophyceae; order Palmariales; family Palmariaceae; genus Devaleraea; species Devaleraea mollis. The sequence goes on along the minus strand of JAULCF010588870.1, from coordinate 17,032 downwards.
AACCTGGTTTATGAACACGGATTAACTCTTAAAATGAACCTATCTTCACTTTCATTCTTGCGTAACATCAGTTAAATAATTAATCTCGATTGCGCAATAGTAGGATACCTTCATTTTAAGTTCTCGAAAAGAGGTTCCATAAAATCTATGGCTTTAACTATTTTAATTAAAATAGCCTACATACTCTACATTAGACAACAAAAAAGTATATGACAACAGAGGAGAAATCATTCATTCAAAGTATTTGGGATAATAGATTTGTTAAATCCATCGTCCCGTATGTGATTGGAGCATGGGGTATTATACAAGTCTCTGCTTTTTTAGAAAGTCGATATACTTGGGCAAAAGGTTGGCCAGATTTCATCTTGATTTTTGCCTTGATTATGCTACCTTCCGTCTTTTTGTTTAGCTATTTCCGAGGCAGGCATTCTGGTAAACTTGCTAAGGCGGAAAAGATTTTTATACCAATCAATTTTATCCTTGCAATCCTTTTAGGCTATTTTGGTTTAGGAGCAGGAGCCATAGAAAATAGTCAATCCAAAATATCCTTAGTGGACGAAGAGGGACAGACTATTGAGAGAGTCGTTCCAGCTGACAATTCTATGCGAAGAATAGTCCTCCTTCCTTGGGAAAATAAATCTACCGACACAGATCTACAATGGTTAACTTTTACTCTACCCGATATTTTAAGCTCTGATATGGAACAAGACAGTCGTATAACTTCTATTCCTCCAAGGTTACTTTCTAATGAGTATGATGAATACAGTGCACAACTCAACACAAGCCCTCCTTTTTCCATTAAAAGAAAAATTGCAACGGATAATTATAGTGACTATTTTTTTACTGGAGAGATGAAAAAAAATGGAGAAAACTATTCGGTAAAGACTATACTTTTTAATACTAAAGATGGGAAAGAGTTTTATACTAAATCTTATGAGCATGTTGACCCTTTGGTTATCGTTGATATGATCTCAGAAGACTTTCGAAAAGAAGTATATGTTGAAAATGAATTGGAAGAAGGCTTTATCGATCTACCCGTTTCCAATCTGTATACCAACTCTTTGTCAGCTTTAAAAGCTTACGGAACAAGTGTACAACAAGCTTATTTCAATAAAAACATAAACGCTGCAATACTTGCGGGAGAAGAAGCGATTAAGATTGATCCAAACTTTGCTGCGGCACATGCGGGCCTTTCTGATTATTATATTATGATTAACAAAGCTGTGGAAGCAAAAGGTGCAATTACAAAAGCGATGAGCTTCACAGATGTCTTGCCAGAAAGAATGCAGTTTGCGATTAAGTTTTCTTACATGAACTTTGAAAGCCCCGTGAAAGCACTTTCTCTTTTAGAAATGTGGTCAAAATTATATCCTAAAGATTTTAAACCTTATGGCTTATTGATTACACTATATAAGCAACGAAGCGAGATTGAAAAAGCAAGACTTACTGCATTGAGAGCTTTAGAAAATGGCCATACAGGCCCCTTACTTTTAGATTTAGCGAGTCTTGAAAATACTCAAGGAAATGCGGAAGCTGCTATTCAGTATTATGAAAAATTTGAAAAACAATTCCCTCATAAAGCGAAAGATAATTTTGGAAAAGGAAATGTCTTTTTATCTCAAGGAGAATTTGAAAAGGCAAAAGAACATTTTGAAATGTTACATCTTCTTGACCCAGGGAAATCTTCTGTTTTAAATAAACTAGCAGAGATTGAAGGGAAAAAAGGAAATTTTGAAGAACAAATCTCTTTGTATAATAAAGCCTTAACTACTGAAAAACAATTCATGGATTCCATTAAAATAATGAACGCTATAGAGTTTGTTTTCTTAAATACAGGACGTATCGATACTTATTTTGAAAAGATGAAAATAAGATGGCAGCTAAGTACTCGAATTGCTCCTCTTAATCAGATAGAGTCTGAACTGTTATTACCTTATAACATTGAAGCAAAATTAAACAAAGGAGAAGGCGAGAATGTACTAAATGAAATATTAAAAATCACAAGTACACTAGACAAAACCCTTGTTGATTTTGATTGTATCGGCAAGGCAAATTATTATATCTATGCTGATGATGCTAAAAACCTAAAAACAACGATGGATGGATGTTTGGAAGAACTTAAAAAACTTCAGACTGATGTTCAAATGAATATCGTTTACGCATTTCAAGAAAAAGTAAATGGTAATTATGAAAAAGCGATTGAACATCTCGAAACTTTACAAAGCCTTTCTAAATTAGATCCTTCTCACCTTGGAATGTTTGCTGAATTGTATCGTCTCAATAAGGAATATGACAAAGCGATTGAAAGCTTAGATGCTAATCTTAAAGTCGATCCTTATAATGCGAAACTACTCTATCAGTTGGCTTTAAGTTATCATGAAAAAGGTAACAAAGATAAAGCCATTGCTGCTATTGAAAAAACCCTCTTGGTTTGGAAAAATGCTGATGCTGATTTTATTCCTGCAATAAAAGCGAAAGCGTTTTTAGCGGAATGGCAGTAAGGAATGGGGTGTTCGGTATTCGTCATTCGGAATGCCCGAAACCTTAGACATGCTCCCCAAATGTAAACTACCTTCCATTTCCTCACTTACCTAATCTAAAGCTCAATTTTTACAAACACCTGTTCGTTTCTTATCCAGTTGATAATTTTTGAATATTAAAACTTAACGAATGAGAACCTTTACCCCTACTAAAGGCAGGTCTTTGCCTATCCCAATCTTTCCGCTACTCTATATTAAAACTCCAAAATATCGAATAATAAAAGGCATATAAAACTATGTTACCATCTGGTGATCTAGTTTAGTCTTCTACATTTCCCTTGATTTTACAAGCTGGATTACTAGATGTTTTTTTCTGTTTTTAAAAACCTAAAGCCATGAAAAAAATACTCCATACCCTAAGCATTTTATTAGTCATCATGATCAGCCTCTCTTGTGCAAAAGATAAAATTTGCACTACTTCTGATCCTTGCGCTCCAACTATGAGATACTTTCCACTCGCTGTTGGAAACTATTGGATTTATGAAATAATCAGGTATAATCCAGTTACCTATACCGGAACCGTTCTTACCACCAGAGATACTTTTCGAGTTATCGGAGACACCTTGATTAGCGGAAATAAATATTTTAAATTTTATCAACATGGTAGATATTCTTTGAATCCCCGAAGCGATTCTATTAGCTATCTAAGAGATTCCTTCGGTTATGTCATCAATCATAATGGTAAAATATTTTTTACAGCAACTGATTTTGATAGAATTCTAGTTAGCAAAGAGCTTCCTTTTAATTCTAATGACACAGCTTATGCAGAATACACTGTCAAAGACTCTTTAATTAATTTGATCACACCAGTAGGTTTCTTAAAATGTTTGGATTTCAGAGGAGATGTTTATATAAACGGGGAAAAAAGTCCTACATATTTACATAATTATTATGCAAAAGATATAGGACCTGTTTATCAAAATGTATTTTACTTAAGCAATCCAACTGGTATTTATTTTCAACGAATCTTGTACGAATATCATCTAGAGAATTAAGTTTTCTCAAATTTTTTATTTAAATACCTTTTAGTAAAACCAAAAGTAATGAAAAAGCTTCTCAATACTCTAAGCATCTTTTTACTAATCATCATTAGTCAGTTCGAGCAGGGATTGTATTAAACCAAGAAGATTATCTGTATTCAAGCTCAAGAAACTATATGGGACTTAGTGGTATCCTTGATGTTGAAATAATAGAACCTGGTAACGGTATTGGGTATATTAATGTGATATGATATTAAATCCAGAATTAAAGAAGAAGCACATGACAGCCGTTGGTTTTGGTCTCCGACCGAAACCTCATACGCTACACCTATTAACGCAATACGACATTCAAAGCTAGTAGCACTCTTCTAATTAAACGCCCCCCAAATGCAAACTACCTTCCAATCTTCAAACTAACTACCTATCCTATCCAATTTTAAACGGCTTTCATCGTTTCACATTTAAAGACGATTTCAAAAACCCAAAAAGTAACGAATGAGTACCTTCTCCCCTATTAAAAACCAAGCATCACTTTTTATACTTCTCATTGTAAGTTCTACCCTTCTCCTATTCAGCTTCTCTTGCAACAAAGACAAGATTTGTACCAGCGCCGATCCATGCGCCCCAACCATGAGATACTTCCCAATGGCCGTTGGAAACTATTGGATTTATGACGTCATTAGATATGATCTTGCTACATACACCGGAACTGTTCTTCAATCAAAAGATACCATACTAATTTATGGAGATACGACCATCAGAGATTATCAGTATTTTAAAATACAGACAGACAGGTTTTCAGGCTCTGCAATTTCAGGCTCAAAAGACACTACCTACCTTAGAGATTCTAGCGGATACATCGTAGATAACATTGGGAATATAAAATTTACGGCTATTGACTTTGATCGAATACTTTATCGAAATGATTTTCTCGCCTCTTCGCTTTCTATTTATTCAGAATATTCCATTAAGGATTCTTTGATTTATGAATTCACTCCGATTGGGCTTTTAGCCTGCCTAGATTATAGAGGTTGTTTATATAGAAATGAGGAGAAAGTTGATAATTATTTACATAATTATTATTCTGAAGATATTGGTCTAGTTTACCAAAGTACATTCTATTCTTCTAATCCTACAGGTTTTGAAATCCGTCGTTCACTCTTTGATTATCATTTAGAAAATTAAAGATCTTGGAATTTTCCTATCTTAGTAATATGAAAACTAAAACACTTGGAATTATTACCTCCTTAATACTCCTCTTATGCTTTGCTTGTGAAAAAGACAAAATCTGTCTCGAAAACGATGTCTGTTCTAGCAACGAATATATGCCGCTTGCTATAGGTAACTACTGGGTTTATGAAACTCAGATTTATAACTTCAGTACTTATTCTATCTCTACCTTTCTTTACCCTGACACCATAAAGGTCATTGGTGATACTACTTTTCGAAACAATCAGTATTTCACTCTAAGTATTGACAAATGGGGTGCAAATGGCTTCCAACAAGACACCACCTTTCTAAGAGATTCTGTGGGATATTTAGTCAACCAACATGGAGTTATCCAATTTGCTACTGCTGATTTTGATAGAAATTTACATCGTGAAACTATTTCAATTGGTGATTTTGGCGAACGGTATGTTGACTATTCTATACGAGATTCTAATATTGTAAATATTACCCCCTCAGGGGTTTACAATTGTTTAGACTATAGTGGACAAGTTTGGACTGGCCTTGTTTGGCATGAACACCAATTTCATAATTGTTATGCTAAAGGCGTGGGTTTAGTTTATCAAAGTAAATTTTTCAATATCTCTAACTCTAATGGTGAGGCCTTTAATCCTACAAATGAATTAAGAAGACTTTTGACTGAATATCATTTGGAGTAAGTTGGAAACTCTTACCAATAGCCATATTTAGTAGAAGCCTGAGACTTCTACTAACAGAGCATTTTAAAATGTATTTAACAAAGAAAAGGTGCCTCTGCAATTCAAAAATCACAGAGGCACCTTTTATTTTAAACTAAAAAAAATTTAACCACTTATTTTACTACACTCAATGGTTTTGCGGTCACTTGATCTCCTACTTGAAACATTACCAAATAAACACCAGTAGGTAAACCACTTACAATGATTTCTTCATTTACTGTTCCTTGCACATTATTCAAAAAGGTAGACTGTAAAATACGACCATTCATATCCATCAAAGCAATTGTTAGATCACTAGTATTTGAAATTTCCATATTTGCTACAGCTATATCCGTTGCAGGGTTTGGACTCAAGACAACTTCAAAACCTTCGATCTCGATATTATCTGTTGCAGTAAAACAGTTATTACCTCCATTCACTTCACACCATCGAGCTTCAAATTCTTGCAAGAAAATATTAGCAACTCTAGCAGAGTGAACAATCAGCGTATTTTCATCATTACGATCTTCCGCTGCTGCCGACCAGTTATGCGAACCAGTAACAACCATCGGATCAGATGCTGGATTTGTAGCATCGATGATCGCATACTTATGGTGAATCTGATGTGTTAAATCATGGTGAACCAGATTAACGCCTTGGCTAACTAACCAATCAAATTCATTTCCTTGATCTCCAATACTTTCCATAATACCTCTGACATTTGCAGGGCCATCATGTGCATCTCGTACAGCCGTTCCAATCTCATTTTTAGTGAAAGACAAGATGGCAAATTCTAAATCACTATCAGCAGATTCAATTGCATCAATAATCTTATTAGTCGTATTATCTGATGGAGAAAAATAAGACTCAACCATTGTACCGTTTATATTAAAAAGGTGTGGCGTGTTATCTAGTTTATCCTCTCCAAATTTGATATTGCCAAATAATGGAGTTGGACTATCTCCTCCCCACATTTCTTCAAATTCTAATTTATATGTTCTAGCCAAAGATTGATCTTGAATGAATAATACGTTATTGTAATCTTGTGCAATGTTTTGAGTAGTAAGATTCATAGATCCTCCAAAAACCCAAGAGTCTTGTTCTGAATCTGCATCAAAAACCATAAACTTATTATGCATCAAAGGGCTTCCTTGGTTTCCATAAACAACAGGAAAAGGAGGCGCAGGATTACTCAATGCCGAATTCAATGTTTCATCATCTGCTACATACCGAACCTGAATACCATTGTTGTGTGCTTCAGTCAATGCTGCAACTATCGTTGGTCGATTATTATTATAAGCTGCTACATCTATCGTTGATTGAGCATTTTGGATCCTACTAATAAGTGCTGCTTCTATCGCTGCTGGTGTTACATTAATCGGATAAGATCCTTCTGAAAAACTTCCATCTACACCGTGATTGAAATATACACGGATCGTCCCAGAAGAATTAGAAGCCGTTGCAAAAGTTCGCATCGTCGATTCAATATCTGATGTTCCATTATTAGAAATCGCTTTCACAAAATAGATCGTTCCTGGCTCTAATCCTGTTAGAGAAAGCGAATGATTGGTCGTCATTCCTGCATCAGAAACTTCTTCACCAAGAGCTGTAGTAGTACCGTATTGTAAAACAGTTGTTCCAGCCACATTGGTCGTCCACTCTACATCAAATCCTTCATTTGTGATTGTAGATTCTACAGGAAGGGAAGTAAAATAAAAATTGTCCGCTATCACAAGATCGTTGATATCTCTTGGTAATAACTGATAATTGGTAATAAACTCAGAAGCAATTCCAGTTAGATTAACCGATGCTAATGGAATATCTACTCCAAGAAGTGGGTGATCTGCTCTAACGTAAATCTCTCCTGTTTCACCATTGGCATTGAAACTAAAATTTCCAACACCAAACTGCTGACCTCCGTCAACAAAGCTTACTCCATTGATTTGTAACAGTTTAGATTCATTTGTTTCATTAATACCATCAGGCGTTACTTCTAAAGGCGTTGGTGATGGATTCCCAGAAGAGATTACATTGTAAGCAGTGATCGGATCAATCTCTAAAAGACCATTGAAAGATTTTAATGCTCCAGTAATTTCTACCAAATCTCCTCGGTTTACATTATCCGGAAAATTAGCAACGGATCCAGTACCAGGATAAGCAGCTATTGCTCCTGTTGCATCCTGTACATAACGGATAATACTCAACTCTGGGCCATTGGTAACGATACCTTGTACTGTAACAGTCGTACCAATTGACATCCCACGAGCATCCGCAATATCAATCTGTGCAGATGCGCTAAAGCTTAAAGTAATAATTGAAATTAATAGTAGTATTTTGTTCATTCTCTGAATATTGTATTTATTATTTTAATTGTTTATTTGAAATCTAAATCCTCTCTTAGAAACTTACTTGAAAAGAGGTTGTCCATCTTCTTCCTTGTCCAAAAAATACAGCAGCAGACCTTGCATCATAAGTATTAAACGACTGAGTAAAACGGTCGTTGTTCTGAGCATCAGTAATGTATCTTGCATCCATCACATTCAATACATTGAAACGAAATCCTGCTCGGGTTCCATAGATTTTGAAGTTATATCCAGCATGAAAATCAACGATATTATAATTAGGCATTTTCCAAGATTCTCTTCCGCCATTTTCTCCTTTCAAACTTTCAGGATCGAAATTAGAATAGTTGTTTCCAAAAAATGTAGACTTAACAGAAAAGTATAAACCTTTGATTGGTTCGTATCTAACCTGCCCTCCTAATTGTAACTGAGCTGCATCACCAACATGAACACCTTTCGCATCAAACTCATAAGTACTTCCATCTTCCAAGGTCGTTTCTGCTGAAGAATCCCAAACCCAATCTGCAATCGAAGCAAGACCTTGAATCGATAAAGCTTTAATTGGTTGATAAGCAAAATCTATTTCAATCCCTTTATGTAATGCAGCAACTCCATTAATGTTTACTGGAATACGATCTGATTCAGGATCAGAAGGATCAACAAGTACAGTTGGTGCAAAATCTAATGGCTTGTTATTCCATTTGGTATAGTAGCTATTGATGTTTCCAGAAAAGACAGAACTTTTAAAACTATACCCTAATTCAAAAGCATAGATCTCTTCGTTTTCAACATTATCAAACTTTACAAATGTTCCAACATCATTGGTTTGATCATATCGAGCATCTATCACATTATTAAATCGAGTCGCTCTACTCAAATATCCAGTATTGACAAAAACACTATTTTGTTGATTTAGCTTATAGGAAGCTCCAGTCTTAAAAGTAAAACTTGGAATCCAAACCCAATCAATCGTTTGATTTTGAGCACTCTTTGTATCCAGTACTAAATTATTATCTATTGCATAATCGATATCTTCTTGCGCAGGATTATCTACGGTATATAAAACACCATCCAATTCGAGTGGATCTTTATAAGAAATCAATTTTTGTTCGCCATCTACAAAAAGTTCTTTATGAAACATATAATCAACTGCCTTGTATCCAGTCTGAGCAGTAGACAGATTTAAAAAAGCACTGACTCTCTCGTTTTTATATTCTAAAAGACCAAAAAGTCCTCCCCATCTTACAAACCCTTCATCGTGGTAAAAATATTTATCTCCTTTACCTAATTTTGCAGTAGTCTCATCTATTCTAGCATTTCGCTCAGAAACGAAATAGTCTCCACCTAAAAGATCATAAACCTCACGTGTATGTTCGCCTCGGTAATCTCTTAAATCAACACCTCCAGATAAGGTGAAATTATCATTGATATTATACCGAGCAGTTGACAATAAACCATACCAAAAGTGATTATTGATACTTGCTCGAATGATACTTCTAGAAATTGGTTCTGGTATCACAGGAGGAAAAGTGAAGCTGTTATTTTCATAAGCTTGTTGTAGGTCTAATTGTCCATCTTCTGTAAGATCAAAACTTCCTGAAGTACCCGTTCCTCCACCAGAACCTACAGACACATAAGCAACATTTGAGAGGTAAAATTTCTGTCCTGCATTGTAAGAATGACGGAAACTAAATTGAGGCTTATGATAAAAGTTTTTTCGAGTATTAATTCTTTCACCGTTTAAAGTTCCCCAGTGTTGGTTGAAACGTAAACCCTTATCTTGCAAAACATCTACATCTAGTTCTTCTTGTGTGACCCCTAAGTCTTTTGCATAGCCTGCATCCCAGCTACCAATCTGTGCTTTAAAGGATCGTTGTCCATGACTTTGTGGAGCTCCAAATCCGGAAAGGCTAAATAAATGCTTTCCAATTTCTTTATCTATTCTCAAATAATAAAAGTAACCCTGAGTAAAATTCTCTTCTACCCAACCGTCTCCTTGTTTATAAGAAGCTGCAGCAGAAACTCCCCAACCATTTTTCAATCGTCCTGAAGTCAAACCAACTGTCGTTCTTAGATATCCGTTATTTCCAACTTCTTGTCTGATCTTTACTCCTTTTTTAGCTTCAATTCCTTTAGTCAAGATATTGATTGTTCCACCTACAGAAGGGATCGCTAGTTTAGAAGCTCCAAGTCCTCTTTGCACTTGCATAGTCTTCGTTACTAAATCTAAACCAAACCAATTGGACCAATAAACCCATCCGTTTTCCATATCATTCACAGGAATACCGTCCAGCATTACTGCAACATTTCTTTGGTTAAAACCACGAATAGTAATTCTAGCATCTCCATCTCCACCACCAGTCTGAGTAGCATAAGCTCCTGGAGTAGAATTCAGAATCATCGGTAAATCCTGAGAAGCTAATTCTTCATCTAGTTTTTTAGTAGGAATATTTGAAAAGGCAACTGGCGTTTCTCGCTCCTTTGCAATATCAGCAACTACCGTTATTTGTTCTAAAAAAACACCACTACTCATTTTGGTATTTAAAACCTGATTGGATCCATTGATAGTTATATCAAAGGTTTGATCATCATAACCAACATAAGAGATAGCTACCTTATAGTCACCGTTTGGCAAACTCAATTTGTATCTACCATCAAAATCAGTGATGACTCCATTGGCACCAACGAGTATACTCGCACCAATAATTGGTTCACCAGTTTCTTTATCCTCGATTTCTCCTGACAAGGTATAAGACTGAGCGGAAAGGTTGAATACAAAAAATATGGAAAGGGAAAAAACAATAAACTTCTTTAGCATGGATAGAAATTGAATAGGTTTTAAATCGTATGGAACACATCCAAGTCAGAACACAAAAGCCATGTAATCGAACCCCTTAATTACTTAAAAGGTTGAATACATGGCTTTTAAAATATTTTATAAGCTTTTTTAAAAGCATTCTTGAATTACTGCTGAATTAATAGCTTCTGAATTGACTTTTTATTTTCATCAAATAATATTGAAACGGCGTAAACACCATTCGTCAAACTCGGAATATTTAAGGTAACCTGTTGAGTTGAAATATCTGATTGACTTACATAGACAAGCTCACCAAGGATGTTATAAATTTCAACTTTATTGATCGACTCTTCTGCTTCAATTCTTAACTCATTTGCAGAAAGTGGATTTGGATACATGCTAAAAGCTACTTCATTTAATTCATCAGTAGAAATTGGAGAAGCACAAATACATTCATGCGCACCTAAACCACTAAAATCATTTTTAAAAGAAATATCCCAATCGCTATAAGCAAGAGTATCATTACTAAATGATAACAAAACTCCCGTTCCTCCTGCTATGCTTGGGTTTCTAGTAAGAGACTTATCACGAGTGATCCATAATGAATCTGGTGTTTGCCAAGTAATACCTGGATCTTCTCCAATTACTCCAATCACATCGATGACATTTGAGTAAGTAGGATCTACCGTTGTTCCGCTGATCAATGCTACTGCGTCATTACCATTAAAGTACATTGCATTATTAATATCATAAATTGGGCATAGAAAAGCATCTCCTTTTCCTTCAAGATCTAAAAACTCACGGTATACATCACCATAAAGGTGTAAACCATCATCATCATATTGAACAGAATAAATTGTATCTCCATTCATATCAAGTACTGGCTCATTAGTAACTTGATCTATCAAAACATCATACGCTTGATATCCATTCCATACTGGAGTTTCAAATCCACTTCCTAATGAATCTCTTTTATCAATAACAACTGTAAAAACATCATAAGCTGCAAGCATCTCATCAGGTAGTTGTATACCTTCAAAATCACCAGGAGCAAAGTCTCCGTTACTGAATCGTCCAATAGAATAACCAGAAAGGTTGATCGGGTTAGCCGTTGGATTATAAACTTCTAAAGCTCTATTACTACCATAACCTTCTACATATCCTGAGATAAAAAGGTCACCACATTGAGCAGTTAACTGTAAAGTACTAATGATCGCAAAAACGAATAGTATAATTCTTTTCATGTTGAAAATTTTAATGATAAAAAACGAATAAAAAGGGTTCAAATAGGTCAAAGGTTAGTCGAATAGGAATTTATTTAAGGCAGATAAAATTTCTCAGATTTTTACGATTCCTAATTCTACTGCGAAATTAATACAAAAATTCACATTTTCGGCAACTAATCAAGTTAATTTTTGGATAACTGTCGGCTAGGAATCAAGGTCTAAGGGCAAGAGGTTGAGTGTTTAAAATCAGATTTTGAAAATATTGTTAATGGCAATAAAATTTATTACAAGTCCCTTATTTACCCAAATTTTATACTTTATCCTTTTCTTTATTTTGTTCTTTATCATAATTATCATCCTTTACTTATATTCGTCCTGTGAAAGATAAGAAGCCACTAGAATTAAACGAGGATTTCAGATATACACTTGATGCTATTGAAAAGTCAGGTAGAAACGTATTTATTACTGGTAGAGCTGGTACTGGAAAATCTACACTCTTGCAGCTTTTCAGAAATACTACCCGTAAAAAGACTGTTGTCTTAGCCCCAACAGGCGTAGCAGCCTTGAATGTAAAAGGACAAACGATCCACTCTTTTTTCAATTTTCCTGGTAAGCCGCTTCATCGCAAGGATATCCGAAGGAGAAAGAACCATAAACTTTATAAGAACATCAACGTCTTGATCATCGATGAGATATCAATGGTGAGAGCAGATATGTTAGACAATATTGATTACTTTCTACGGATCAATAGAGATAATATGATTGAGCCTTTTGGTGGCGTACAAGTCGTTTTCTTTGGGGACCTTTTCCAACTCCCTCCTATCGTTTCTTCGGAAGCGGAAAAAGCTTTGTTTGAATCCTTCTATGATACTCCGTATTTCTTTTCAGCTAAGGTTTTTGGTGAAGGTTTTCAGGTAGAAACCATTGAACTAAGAAAAACTTACCGACAAGAATCTAGACATTTTCTACGATTACTGGAAGCCGTTCGACTCAATCAGATTGATTATGATGATTTGGAAGATCTCAATGAGCGATATGATAAAGATTTTGTCCCTGAGGATTTCTACATTACTTTATCTCCTCGAAATGCGGTCGTCAATCAGATCAACCAACAGGAACTTGCCAGAATCAATATGCCTGAAATGACTTTCGTCGCGACGATTAATGGTACATTCAATCCTAAGCTTTTCCCTGCAGAACCTGCCTTACAGTTGAAAGAAGGTGCTCAGGTAATGTTTGTCAAGAATGATCCAAAAAAACGTTTTGTAAATGGTACTATCGGCAAAGTGATTCGATTGACTACCGATATGATCCGGGTTTTGATTAGTGATAAAGATGGGGAACGACATATTGATGTTGAAAAACTGGAATGGGAAATTCAAAAGTATAAATTAGATAAAGACGATGAAACGAAGATCGATTCTGAAACCGTTGGTACTTTTAAACAGTACCCTATAAAATTAGCTTGGGGAATCACAATCCATAAAAGCCAAGGTAAAACATTCGATAAAGTGATTATTGATCTTGGTCGTGGTGCTTTTGAGCATGGACAGACTTATGTTGCACTGAGTCGTTGTCGTACTTTGGAAGGTATTGTATTGAAAGAAAAGATTAGACCTAAAGATATTATGTGTGATGAACGAATCATCGAATACTATGAGCAGAGTAGATAATTCAAAAAAAATCACTACTTCGTCTCAGCTTTTATCAATTTTTATTATTTTAGTTCTAGAAATAACAGCTCCGTTTTTTTTGGGACACAAAGTCTCACAAAGGAGACACGAAGACTCACAAAGCGTTAATTATTAATCCTTTCTGATATCTGTTTTTTATAAAAAACTAAGCTGTTTCTAATACTTTCTGAATCAAGAGAAAATTATAGATAGAATATACGTGAAATCAGAATTATATATTCTTCAGGTAAGATTTATTGGAATTACGTTTCTAAAACGTTATCAAAATATTGAGAAATAAAATCAAACAAAATGGCAAAATCAAAACGAAAAAGAGCTAAAGAGGCTCGTAACAAAAAAGATGCTCAAAAGTTAGTTAGAATAGCAATCATCGGTACTTTAGTTCTGATGTTTATAATGTACCTTATGTTTAGAATGGTATAGCTATGGACTGCTAAAATAGGCCTACTCTTTCACTATAAAATATTGCTCAGGTTTTTTAAAGACCTGAGTTCCTCCTTTTAGCGTATCAACCACAAATGTTGAAGAGCTTTGGTTTTTATATATTTCATAATCTTCTTCATCGAGTAAATAACAATCTACCCCTATTGATCGCTTTTCAAAAGCTTTATACTCAATTCCAGCAGCATTCGCATATACCTTGAACTGGTTTTTATCAAAAAGAGATCGACTCACCGATATACTCTTTAAGCCCTCAGTCTGCTCTACCCTACTTAATAATTGCATATTTATATCTCGAAAACGATTAACGATAGGATTGATCTGCACCCAAAATAACATTAACGAAAAAGCACCTGCAAGTCCAAAACCTCCGATGATATATTTTCGATTTTCAGAAAACAATCCAAGTATTCCAACAAATCCAAGTACCCAATATATTCCACTAAATACCGCTGCTGATCTAAAACCATCGCTATGCAATGCCGCAAATCCTCCAAGCATCACTGCCAATAAAGCGAAAAAAGTAAATACTAGATTCAAAATTGAAAACCCTTTAACCAAGTCTTTGTATGGATAATTAGGTTTGAAAAAGCTGACTACTTGTTTTGATATTAAAAACAATAAACATAGCTGTAAAATCAAAGCATGACTGATTAATGAAAACAACAACCATCCGGCAAGGATAACCGCCATTTCTTCTCGCTTTCTCAGCTTCTGAAATAGATCCCATAATGCTGCTGGTAAAAACCCAAACCAAGGCAATAGGCCAATAAGTTGCCAGCTAAAATACTCTTTCCAGCTTGTCTGATAGGAAAATAAAAACCCTTCCGTTCCCCAACTAAACCCACCTAACATATAAAAGAGTATGATGAAAAATACCCATACTCCAAAGATCAATGGCTTTTTAAGGTTTGTAGCGTTTTTATGAAAAAGCAACATATACCCTAATAATCCGATCCCATAAATTACAGCTCCAGTTGGTTGTACCAAAAAACTTCCCATTACAAAAAGACCATAAACGATTTGCCATTTTATTTTAGGTTGCTTTAAACAGATCAACAAAAAGGCAAAAGTCATCATGTGAAAGGCCGCCAGAGGGATATCTGCCATTGCAAATTTTGACATACTGATCAACAGAAAAGAACTTACAATAGTCGTGATAAAAGTAATGGCTTGTGTCTTTCCGAAAATCTTTCCACACCATACCCGAATCCCAAGTAAAAGCAATAAAAAGACAATTACGTTGGACATCCTTATCCAAAATGGACTAAAATCAAAAAGCTTATAGATGACAAATTGAGAAGTATTAGGAAACGGAGCTACGGATTGGCTAGTCGTTTCTGCGATTTGTTGCTGTACATGGAGAACATTGAAAGCTTCCTCACTTTCCAATAGGCTTGTAAAGTCGTTCATCACCACGAGGCTGATCAAGGTTAAAACTGCCAACACCCCCAAAAACCATTTATACTGTTCCGAGAAAGTAGTCTTCTGCATTTTATTCTCACTAATTTCCAGCAAAGAAGAGGATTATTCCCCAAAAGACAAAATCAAAAAATGATAATCCCAAAATATTAATCCCATTCTTTGAACCTAAGAATGCTTTATTCTTATCCTTAAAAGCTGTAACTTGCATATGCAATAAAACAAATAGTTACAAAGTGAATTCATTTGTTTTCAAAATATAGATGCAAGGCACTTCTAATAAATAAACGATCAGGAGTCTTTTTCTTTGGCTCTAGTAAGATTAGAGATTTGCCAATTTTTGAAAATTTAGCATCCTCTTGATATAAGAAATCAAATGAACTCATCTAACATCAACAAATAATAGCTTTTATGAAAAAATTACCTTTTTTACTCCTACTCTTGATTTTCGCTTGTACTACTGAAAACCCTACTTCAGATCCTGATAAATCTACACCTGATCTTTCAGAACAAGAAGTCAGTCAACAGATTCAAATCGAAACTCAGCAAAATGATGAACTGATTTTCGAAAACTTGAAAATCTACCCTATCATCGCTGATGCTAATTTTATTGCAGCTTATAATATTGCTGCTAATCTTAAAAACTTAAAAGAAGCGATCGATCTCAAAGGATTTAGAATAACAGAAAAGAAACCTTTTGGTCGTTTTGAAGATAGCGATGCCGTTAATAATCTGACTGTTCAAAATAAATCTCAGGATACTATTTACTTAATGGCTGGAGATGTGATCCAAGGTGGCAAACAGGATCGAGTACTTGCGGTTGACATGGTTGTACCTCCAAGAACAATTTCAGATATTCCTGTTTTTTGTGTAGAACCTAACCGTTGGGAATATATCGATGAAATAGATAGTGATGGTCCAGTAGATTTAGCAATCAACAACAATCATCTAGCAGAACAAAACAAAAAGATATATGCTTTCACCGGGTATTATAATGTCGCTTCAAATGATCTTAGAAAGACAATGAAGCAAACCAATAACCAACAAGCAGTCTGGAATAAGGTAGGCGATTTGACTGCCATAAATAATGCGGAATCTACTACTGGTGCTTATACCAATCTTGAAAATTCTAATTCTTTTACCGAGCAACGAAATGAGTACATTCAGTTTTTTAGTGAAAAATTTGGTCATAGAAATGATGTCATCGGAATGGTTGCAGTTAGTGGATCAAAAGTTTTAGGAACGGATATTTTTACTCATCCTAATTTGTTTAAAAAACAATACGAAGTCTTGATTCATTCTTATATCACAGAAGCGATGTCTTCTGGTAAAAAGGTAATCATGAGTGAGGAAAGTGTAAAACGCCACGGTAAAAATATGATCAGAAAATTTGAAAAAGCACTTGATTCCAATGAAGCAGATCAATCCAAGTTTTATTATAATGGAAAGTTGATTCACTTTACAGAACTATAATCTTTTTATTTTAAAACAGATTTATAAGCAAGAATTTACTCTCTCCGCCTGTTCGTTTTAGTCTCTGACGGAAACGGTTTATGCTAAAAAAGAGAACCTCGATAAAACAGAAATCACAAACAGATTTAGGAACAAGGAACAAGGACTAACGATTTTAGAAACCCCAATGACCTGGGCTACATCTGACCTCTAAGCTCGTTAATCCTTGTTCTC
>JAULCF010587759.1:0-11109 GCA_032361265.1 Devaleraea mollis | reverse complement strand
ATCTCAAAATTCTTTTGGCAGGGATGGCGAGAAGATCTAAAAGAATTCATCAAAAAATGTTTACGATGCGAGATGGTAAGGCTAGGGAGATCCAATCCACCATCTCAAGCTTATCTCAAAGTCAACCAAGTAAGCCGCCGCTTTGAGATGGTTGCACTAAACCAGGTGAGCTTCTTCTTTTTGACTATCTCTATATCGGCAAAAATTCAGAAAACCCGTACATTTATGTGCTCGTTCTCAAAGACGATTTCCCTTTCCATGTATGGCTAGTCTCTTCCAAATTTTCTGACGAAGAAGAAACCGCAGCCACTCTCAAGCGATACTTTATTGCATACGGAATAGTGCCGACCTGGGTTTCAGACCAAGGTCGCCACTTCGTAAAAACATTAGTTAACAAAATTGCTCGCGAGCTTCGCTGCGTACACACTATCACCACAGCCTACGCAACATGGGAAAATGGTTCAGTCGAAGTAGTGATGCGCATGGTTTTGGAAGCTTTACGCGCTCTCTCTGCCTCTTAATGAAGCAGCCTTTCTCAGCTTGGCCTCGTCTAATTGGTATTGTGCAGTCTATTTTAAATAACTCCCTGGGCCCAAAACTGAACGGACGTTCTCCTTTCGAAGTTTTCTTCGCTAGGAAGCCAGAGCATCTCTTTATGACTGTCACTTCTCCCGATCACCCGAAATAAATGCAGTCGTATGACGCCGTAAAGCTACGTCACTTCCGCGATGTGCAGAAAGCTATCGACGAAATGCAAAAATACGTCGGGTATACCTCTTCTAAAAAAGAGACAAAGCTGTGGAAAGTCACAAAATCCGCACTAATATCCAGCCAGTAAATTATGAAGTTGACGATTTTGGCCTCATCTCCAAAGTAGAGCCGCAAAAACACCACAAAGTTTCAACCGTTTGGACTGGCCCCTACAGAATTATCTCCTTTACAAATCCCGAAGTCGTCGAAGTGTAGCACCTCTTAAGCAAAAGAAAATTGCTGCTCACACTACCCGAGTCAAGTTGTACGCCAAAAGCAACTTTGAAAAGCCTACAGGCCTCAAAGAGATGATATACTACCAAGATACCACATTACATACAGTCGAAGACTTCTTAGATGTGAGGAAAGACTCTCGCGGAAGCATCTCTCTCCTCACCAAGTGGCTTGGCTTTGGCGACGAAACAAATTAGGAGCCCCTCAAGATAATGGCCGAGGACGTTCCGAAAAAGGCTCGAAGCTTTCTCAACGATCACCGCAAGCCGATTTCCAAGGAAGCACCCCGCCAAATGAACACGCGCAAATTCAAATAAAATTGATTTGCCCGATTTTAATATTTTCGAAAACAAATCATTTCTAATCCGATCTGGCTTCGCGTTAATTAGCTCGATTTTGGTCGCACGCTCTATCTCAACAAAAGTGTTTGACATAGGCCTTGCGCAGCCTCCTACATACACATGTACAGTACAGTATAATATACTATACAAGTATATTATACTTCTATAAATCCCTTATTTGGACCAGTCCTTAATTTGGACCTTCCAACTTCAGATGGCAGCCGTTTGGCCTATACACATGTGTTGCAACACATAACCGTGACCTGAATGTTTTCGACTGGAAAGGTACAAGTCTTATCTTTCAGCACAGTTCATTTCAACAGCTCGCGACTGATAAATCACCTTCCAGCATATTTAGAACGCCAACAACGAGCTCAACTTGCCAAATTTGAAAATAGTAATAAAGAAATGTAGGTCTTCGAGCCTTCCTATGTGTCCGCTTGCATGTAATGAAACAAGAACGCTTTTTTTTAAAGGTGCTGACACTGAACAAGTGCCATAACTCGCTGAAATTTGAAGGGTCCAAATTAAGGAACCAAGCGGTTTGAGATAAAAGGGGTGCTCCTCGCGGGACGAGGTCTCTCTTGCGCTACAGACGTCAGTTTCCTTAGTGGTGTAGCTCACTGGAAAGGTGTGGTTCTCATCTACAGTATGGATAAACTGGTTTTTAAGTCGGACAATTGAGAAAATACCTAAACAATATTGAGACAAAATCATTAAGAAGGTCCAAATAAAAGGGATTTATGGAAGTAAAATGCACACTTTTTTTTTTGAAAATGCAGTTTTTTATGCGATCGTAAACGCGTCAATTACGATCCCAAACTTGAGCTTCCTCTGTACAGTATATCAACACTGATGGGGATAGCTGTACTTGGTCACCTGTCACAAAACAGTGGAACAAGTCCATGGGGGACTTTTGCTCTGTGTTGTAATACTCCAGACTCAGCACCCTAGATCAGGCCTAGCTAGGCCTGATCTAGGGTGCTGAGTCTGGAGTATGTAGTAGAGTATCATAGCTATGATACACTACTACTATGAAAAACATACTACTAGTACAACTGGTTCGAAAGCGAATCACTTGAATTTTACGCCAGCAAGGCAAAGGTCTGCTCAAAAAAAATCTCTCCCCGCGAGACATTTAAATATGCGCAACGCTAGACCAATGGGGATGATCCACTTGCACTCTATCGGCTCGAAGCTCTTTAAAGTATCCGATCAGCGAAGCAGAACTCCCCATAACAGACAGCTCTACAGCCACGCCAACAATAATTTCTTCCAGACTTAGATCAGTGGACAATAAGCAGCCAACACTGGCTCCTTGAAAGACTCTGATGTGTTCTATCCATATCACAGCAAGAATCCGTCTTTCAAGCATGCTCTAATACCTACTTTGCGTCGTCCAGCGCGAACCGTAGATTGATCTCTCTAGTTTAGAATCCGCACATCTCCTTCCTATAAAGCCTGATGCCATGCTCCGCTGCAGAGGAGCAATAATTTGGCATCACGGTATCCGCGCAAAAGCACTCACCCTGCAACTTGCAGGGTGAGTGCTTTTGCGCGGTTACCGTGATATTTGAAATAGCGCCTATACCTATCACTCGCACTCTAGTCTAAACTTCCCCTGAACCACATCCTTAAGCAATCCAATCATATCTATTTTTTACGTATTGAGTCGGAACAAGTCCTTTTTCGAGGGTCCCGGGACAGCAGTCGACCGAAAGCGGACTTACAGCTTTTGGGTGGAACGACTTGTCATGAAATTGAAATTTCGGCATGCCGTCACAATACTTTTAAAACAGTCTCTCCGGAGAGGGCGTTTTGAAGTCTTTCGACAGCAATTTCCTAACAAGTTCATCAAGTGTCATGAAATTGCCGTCACAATACTTTAAAACAGTCTCTCCGGAGAGGACGATTTGAAGTCTTTCGGTGGCAATTTCCTAACAAGTTGTTTCACACAAAATCTGTACTTTCGCGTTTGGGCGACACCCGGAAGGGGGACAGAGGCTTCCGTCAGTTCATGATTTTGACTGGTCAATACTTTATTAAAAATTAACCCTTCTTGGTCACAGAAGGACAGTTTGGGGCTATCCTGCGTGAACTCTGACAGTAGGAATGGGGAAAAAGATGATCACAATTGATAATAAAAATTTATCTTAGCATCGCATCAAGCATCAAATGCACTGTAGTGATGAATGTTCTATTCATAGTTCATGATGCAAGACTGTAAATGTGAGCACTTACTCTAATAAGCTCTGTATTTGAAAAAACATTATCGGCGATTCGGAGGGAGGAACTGAGGTATTAGATCTCACGCTAAGTGTCAGAGACAAGTTGTTGTTTATATAGTAAAGTGGATGGGTTTTCGGTTTCTGATATGTTCGGTTTCTGAAGGAAAGTCTCTGGAGTTCAGATATTCAAACGAAAATACAACTGTCAGACTAAAAACCCTCAACAGGTGCCCCTCTGACGGGCATAAAAACGGCGATGTTGGGGTTTTCAGTTTTTTCTGAACCGCACCTGGTCGGTTCTTTGGTGCTTGTGATTCACCCAGAGCTTTCAATTGAAATTGCTCAATTTACTTTCTACCATTTATACTTGTAAGTACTTTTTTTTAAAAAGTATTTGTCGGGGAGTTCCTATAAGATATCTCCGACATATTTTTAAGTATAAATGGTAGAAAGGAAATTGAGCAAATTCAATTGAAAGCAACGCACACTCTCCTTCTGTGACCAGTAAAGGCCAATTTTTAGTAAAGTATTGAACTCAACCTGATCACAAGTACATTTAGCGCAGCATAGTTACACTAAGAGGCATTTGACAGAATTTGACAGAAGTTCGTCTCAAACCCGCGGCGTGGAGTTTTGCCTCTTGTTAGAGTTCCACGCACCAAATAATGTACATTGGTGCAGCCTCATTGGTCGATTCGCAAAAAAAATCATACTTTTTGGTTACAGTGTTAGCGAATGCGGCACTAATGCCCTAATCGTGGGAACCCAGGTTGTTTTTATCGAAGCCTGCAGCAGGATGCACCCTCGCGATTAGAGTAGAAAGGAATAAAAGAAGAATCAATTTGCTCTCTGCTGGAGGACAGTAATATTTTTCAGTATTCTGCGTGGTTTGAGCACTAAAATGTAGAAAAGACGCACTGCGACAAGCGCTTGAAGTGCTCGCCAAAAAATATTGCTACTTGAGGGAGGCGGAAAAGTAAAGCGGCGAGCACCGCACCCTTCGGTATTTGTTTATATACTTAGTAAAAAGTGTCCCGAAGCGTTGCCTTGACCGCAGAAAGGCCTGGCTCCTTTTATTTTAAAGCATGTGGCAGGGTAGTCTCGCTTAAAGCGAGGCCGGATACAATAAGTTGTTGAAGCACTGCGCTTTGCGAAAAGTCTGGGGTAGTATTTGTGATGTTTTCTCAGGTTTGTAGTTTTTTTAAACTACGCACGCAAGCTTAATTATAGCGATAAGAACATTTTTTTAGTGAAGATGGTCGATTGGCGGCTTCCACGACTGTTTAATATATATTAAGTCCATATGATTAACTAAGAATCAAAATCGAAGATGGTAAAATTAGTAATCCAAAGTCTTTTTCAAATAGTTACTGATCTTCCAAACTAGACTCTTTAGAGCACTTTTTCTCACTCTTATACATATTATTTTAAAAATGGTTCAGGCAAAGCTTACCCGGCCTTATTTATCAGTAATAAGCTAGGGAACGACATCCTAATTTGGGCCCCGTTCGGAAGCCAAATCCGCGGTTAAATGGGAGCAGAAGGCCTGTAAGGAATGTAAGGTCACTGTAAGGATGACAGGGGGGCTGGGACTCTGGAAGAGGGGTCGCAGACGAGGAAGGTAGGGAAGAAAAGCTTATAAGCCTCTTAAAGAAAGAAGGCCCGGAAGGCGAGAATAGAGGGTATGAGTACATCGACGTGGAAGGATGGAAGGGTGGAAGGTCCAGGAATCTGGGGGAGGGAGCGAAAGAAGGGGCGGGGGTCAAACTTACAGTAATGTAGCAGATGTGAGATCGCGGAAAACAGATGTAAAAGAACGGGTTTTTGGTATGATAAATGCAGCAGTTATTTATTAGTGAAAATAAGGATGGTTTCGTATGGAGTAAAGACTAAACTATTGAGAAAACGCCCCATACTGTACTTAGCGAAAAGGCAGAAAGTGTAAATGACAAATGACATGGCGTCATGTCTGCCGCCGATGTTAAACGTCATCTAAATATGATGAAAATGCGTGATACTCTGATATGGAAGACTTCCTTTCGTGGCTACTCAGGCCGATCTCTATAATATAGATTGGAAGTTATACCACATATGCTTGCTCGCTAGCGCACGTGTTTTTAAATAGCTACAACTGGACGTACTTCGCGTATGCAGTATGGTTCCCGACTTAGGAGAGCAAGACCGGGCTGTTGAGTGGCGTTACTCCTGGACACTGGGGATAACCAGCAGGTGAATAACTCAACGTACCCAAGCTGGCGGCGCTTTGTCGAGGTTGCCATGCGTTGATAGAGGTGATTCCGTGCCAGAGGCCGAAAATTTCTTGGACTCGGAGCCTCGGTCCGCTCTTCTCTCCCTGCGCGATCATCGCCATTTCACCCTTACTCGCTGCCCGGCGTTTCGTGTCGTTGGCGCTGATGATTCGGCCACGCGCCGCTGCGCGGCTCTGTGGCCGAATCTCCAGCACCACCGGCTCTCCACGCCGGTCAGATCCCTCGTTCGAAACGGCTCAGATACGCTTTCTCGTATCGTGCGTCCGTCGGTGTCCTCGTCCAAGAAACTTTTGTCTTTCCAATGTCGCTTCACCCTGTATGCACTGAAGTGTATAACTTTTATAATTTTGGTTAAATTTAAATTTCTGAAATGGAAATATTTATGATGGTCCATCATGATCATCTCCTGAAGACGGCCGCGCTCTGCTATGAAACTGCGTTGTGGAAACGTTGACCGTTTACCTACTGTACTCCCGAGAACAACGCAAAAGAAAGGCATGCCATGTACATTGTTCGTATTTTGCACCCACCGGCGCTATTAATCCGGCGAGCTCACAAGCTCAAGGTGTACCTTTAAAAATGAATGTTCTGTTCAAATACTTTTATGAGGAGAAGAGACGCGTCGACGCGGCGTGTGGCAGCATGATATATGTTTATGCAACTGTATTTTTGGTACAGCACGTATACAAGCCGCATGAAGTTAAAACAGTAAAATTTAACTTTTAACTTTAAAAAGTTCGCCAAGTTTTTCAGACCAAAACTTTCTCGGTCGCGTTGATTGTCGAGCAGTTATTTCAAAGTTGCTTCCCGCGAGATCTCTTTTTTTGGCCAGAACTTTCTGGCTAAAGTCACTTCGAAAACTTTTGCGTGCTCCTTTATAAAGGCTTAGAAGCCTACGCAATTGCGCCGTCAATTAAAAATTTCCAATCGCTGAGACATA
Source organism: Devaleraea mollis (assembly GCA_032361265.1). NCBI lineage: Eukaryota > Rhodophyta > Florideophyceae > Palmariales > Palmariaceae > Devaleraea > Devaleraea mollis. Next base: position 4,346 of record JAULCF010587759.1, on the reverse strand, counting down.
CTACATTTAGTAATTTTTTGATCGCCCTAGCTAAAGCGCTTAAGCTTAAAAGCTTTTACACTCTACGGCGATGAAAGCTTTAAAAAGGCGTGGGATAAGGAAAGAAAGGAGAGGTGGATGTGAGGACAGTGGCGGGTACAATGGAACCTAATTCTGACCATGGAAACATTAAATATATTTACACCAACACACCAGCGCGTCGCCTGCGTGTTGCGTAAACCTATAAAAAAGAATGTACAGTTTCGTAAAGCATTTGTACTGTTTGTCGGGGACATGTCACGAAGGCCGAAGATAGGTCCCGCCCTACCTATCGCACCCCTGCTACTGGCCTAACCTAAAGGGTTAGTCACGCCCTCTTAGGCTCTTCGACTATCTTCCGCCTCGGCAGCCTTAGACCGGCAACTCCGGGTTCACTCTCCTGGCGGAGGAAATAAACACGAACTTAACAGGATGAGCAAAAGATCTTTGATCGCTGCCTCACTCAACCAGATAGGCTGATGATCTCGGCTTATATACTCTAGAAGTGAGAACTTCACTTCTCTTGATCGCTAAACTGAAACTCTTTTTGGGTACTCTGCATAAAGTGGGCCAAAAAATTCCTCTAGCCCAGCTTTTGCGTTCGTCTTGCTTCGAATGTTCTAGTTGCTTCTTCGGGGCCGCTCGTTGGAGTGCCAATTGCCTATCTTTTGGCTGCTCGGCCCTCGGATTTCATACAATAGGATATGATCTGATCTAAAGACACAACTTGTGTCTTTAGACTTGAAGTCCATTCCTATATCAAAATCAGCTTATTCCTTAGACAATTCCTCAGCGGGCTTCATAGACAGCCCCGGCTTCGCCGCGCTCTAGAAACGTCGTCTCCTATACCCTATCTTAAGCCTCCTGTAGCCATCTTGGCGCAGTTTTTCTCTCTCTATAGCTTAGCTGGAGGGATACGCTCCTTATGATACAGGGTCAAATCTAGTCCTTTTCTCGTATAATTCTGTAGCTACTCCCGGAGCTCTCCCTAGTTGCTGGATCTTTTTGCACTGGCAGAGATAATCCTTGTGCTACAAGTGGAAAGAAACCTGGGGCTCCGAGAGCTCGCGTTCTCCTTGTTACGCGAGCTGGGCTTCATCGGCTATGATTGTACTGTCCCGGATTAAAATGCGTAGGCCCTATGGGTAAACATCTAGCGGCTTATCAGGCTTCTTGAAGCTGTTAACTCATCTTGTTTTAGTTAGATGATGCCTTGCGGTATATTCATGAGATGTTTTGCCGTGTGCAGAGATCTTGTTTTTCTCTAGGCGGTGACAGAAACTAGATAGGGAGCTCCTCCTAAACGAGGACGGTAGACAACGACACAACCTTCTATGCTATCTTCTTTTTCTTATTCTACTTAGGCTTGGTCGTTGGGATTCAGAAAAATCTACCCCGAGCAGCTGTCCTTTTCTTAGCCGGATATCTGAGCTCTGATGCCTCCCGTCCTCGATTTCTAGAAGTTGAGTTGATTGAAGAATTGAACACGGTCTATGCCTTAGACTGCTCATCTTACGTACAAAGGCATTTTCATACTGTCTCGAGATAATCTCACGATCTGGCACATTTTCTTGCTGCAAACAATCTCACCCAGATATGTGGCTGCCATTCACTGTCAGTGACAGCTCAGCAATTGTACTCTATTGATACGTGACGATGCACGTTGCGACTGGACCTCTATTGCGTGGAACTCTAGTGGAATTCTTTAGAGTGTACGCAGAAGTAATAGGAAGTTTCCGACATAACATCCACTTCGAAGAACACGAAAAGATCATTTAGACGTTTTGATGAGTGACTTGTGATCTAATTGCGTGCTTTTAGACCCCGTTATTCGAGATCATAGGCTGCTATTACCACTTCTGGGACCTCGGACTCACTTAGCCAGGTGTAACCATTTCTGCCTACTGATTTCAGCTTGAACTCATGATCTTTTCCTTCTCTTCTAGAGTCTAGCAAATTTCTTAAAATCCTGAAGGAGTCCGGGAACATTCCCTTCATAAGATCTCTACTTTCGGCTTGCATCTTGCTAGAACGTCTTAAACGATTCACATGCGTCCTAGCCACTGCTCCATTCACCACGCCTTTTAGCATATAACCAAGGTCAGATAGCTTCTCTGTTATCTTGTATGGCCCAAACAAAGACGGACTCAATTTTATGCCCTGGCAGGTGGGGCCCATAACATTGAAAACGTAAACTTCCTCGCCCACAGAATAGTCTTGGAGAGCCACAGACTTGTCATACTGTTTTGCATCTTTGTTCTTGCCTTTTCTGCTTATTGTAAATAATTCGGCGTGTAATTCCTTAAGTCGATCTGCTAATGGTTTTTCCTCTCCAATTTCGTCCAGTCGGTAGCTCATAAACATTCCATGATCGATCTCAAAAGGTTGGGCTCCAAACATGGCTTCGCAGGGAGATCTCTGAGTGGCCCTGTTCTGGGAGGTGTTGCATTGGAATGTAACTAGTGGTATCAGATCAACCCAATCCTCTTCGTCGATCAAGTATTTTTGCAGCATATCCACTAGAGTCTTGCTAAACCTTTCTACTTGGCCGTCAGTTTGAGGGTGGTGTGCCGTATTCATGACTTTCTTGGTGCCTACCAACCTGCATAAATTACCAATAATTTTTCCCGTCATCTGGGTACCCCTATCGCTTAGCAAATTTTCTGGTGGCCCAAAAATAGAGATCCAGTTTTCAAAATGTGCTCGTGCTACCGTTTGAGCTTCTTCGTCTTTGATCGGGGTACTGATCATGAATCTCGTGAGGCAATATCCCATAACTAGGAGTTTCTCAAAGCCTTTTGATGCCGGGCTGATCTCTAATATATCCATAGCCGCTATCTCAAACCGGCGGCTCACTTAATAGACTTTCATCATAGCTTGAGCTGGTGGATTTGATCTTCCCAGTCTCACCATCGCGCACCTTAAACATTTCTTGACAAACTCCTTTAGGTCTTCTCGCCAGCCAGGCCAAAAGAATTTTGATATCAGCCGGACTGCTGAACGTGTGAGTCCGAAGTGTCCGGCGTCCGAATCTCCATGAATTCTTTTTAAGGCTCTATCCTTAGGGCCTTTGGTATTATAATTCGGGGTCCAGACTTTGTTATTAAGACAATAATTCCCTCCTCGTTCACTAGCCAATGTTTCTCTTTTTCTATTTTTTCTTCTAGGTATCCCCACTCCTCTGTTTGCGCTTGTATCATGGCATAGACCCCCCAGTCTCCTTCCTCTAATCTCCTACAACTTTTACGCAACGCGTGCATAGGACTGTGTCTGCGTCCACACTATATCTGCTTAGAGCGTCTGGGACTGTGAGCATCTTTCTGTCTCCAGGTGAGTAGTACACTGTAAAATCAAAGTCTTGGAGCTCTAGTATCCATCTAGCTAGTTGGGGACGGGGATGTTGCATGTCTAGCAGCCACTTCAAAGCCATGTGATCAGTGTAGAGCTCGAATGTTTCTCCATCTAGGTATGCTCTTAACTGCCGCAAGGCAAAAATGATGGCTCCTGCTTCATTTTATGTGGCTGTGTAGCGCGTTTCTGGGCCTTTGAGCTTTCGGGAAAAACGCATTACTGGTCTATAGTCATCTTGTTCTTGTTCCTGGAGCAGGACTGCGCCATATCATACTCGTGATGCATCTTTGATCAGGCGTTTTCTTTTGCCTTGCTCGCAAGCTACTAGTGGGGTAGGGCTGGCTAGTTCTTTTCCGAGATCTATAAAGGCTTTCTCTTGAGTTTTTCACCAGTTTTCATGCCAACCAAAGATGTGAATGTTTTTGCGACTTCGGTTTTTTCTTATTCCATGACGTACCCTTTAGCATGTCGTATAGCGGCGCCATGCGGTCGGCTTCGTACTCTATGTGTCTAGCAAAGAACTGCATGACCCCCAAGAAGGTCAAGAGCTCGCTGCCGTTCGTGAGAGCTTTATAATTCTCCATGGCTTGCCGGTGTTAATTCTTTGGGAGGATGTGTTCGTAACCAATTTCGTAACCCAATCATTCCATTCTTGCTACTCCAAAGTTGCACTTGCTTAAGTTCGTTCTTAAATTCTTTTCGCTTAGAAGTTCGAAGATTTTTCTGAGAGCCTGGACGTGCCCTTCCTCGTTTTCGGTAGCTACTGAGACATTGTCTCGGTATGCGACAGCTGTTTGCCATAGGTATTTTCCTGAAGTCTTTTCTATCGCTCTCTGGTAGAAAAGGCCAGCGTTTTTATACCCATGGCCATTCTTGTAAACTGCATTAATCCCATGGACATTTTGACAGCCGTCAAGTAGCGGTCAGAAGGTCTTAGAGAGACTCCCCAGTAGCCGTCTCTCATGTCCATAGAGGAA
>JAULCF010586648.1:0-11110 GCA_032361265.1 Devaleraea mollis | reverse complement strand
GCGAACGGCCGCCTCGGCCTCGGCCAGTGCTTCGCGCAGCTTGGCGGTTGGCGAATCCGCCAGTCTCTGCGTGCAAAGGGAGACTGCTGCAACGGCAAATCTCTCGGCGGCGGAGTTCTTTGCAAGGACCCTTGCCGCAACCTCCCGGGCCCGCGACGAGAGGTCGGCATCTTTCGTTGCTTCCGCGAGAGAAGTGCGCAGTGCCGACTGCAGCGAGTCTTCGTCGTCGCCGATGCGACGGCGCTTTAGACAGCTCTCGGTTTGCATGTCAGAGTGGGAGTTCAGACGTTCTCTTCGGGCTTGGCTGGTGAGGATGGTCAGCGAGCGGCAGGAACGTGCGACGGCGCAAGGGTCCAGTTGGAAGAGCGTAGCTAAGCTGCACAGGCCTGTAGACTAGCGTGGTAGGTACTCTGATACCTTCCGTCAAAGCGGTGGTGGATGCCCTGATGGTGTTGAGGGAGAGAGACTATTGCGGGAGGCGGATGAGGAAAGGAATGGGGGCGCGTGTGATGCATGCGCAGGATGACAGGGCGGCTCGGCCGTGTTGAATAGTAAAGGCAAAGGATGTCGGCTGGTTTTTGCTGAAGTTGGTTCACGTCATGCCGCTGACGTCAGCGTTTTATTGCGTGAAACTCTGCTTGGGGATTTGAATATTTCGTTTTTTTTTTCTTGGGGAGTGTTTACTTTCTCGACAATTGTTTTGAAGAGTTGACTAATTGCCTTGTGCGCAGACCTGGGAGGGCGCCCACATAACCTAATGAACAGGTACTTTCGGGGATTAGCTGCTCGTGTCAGAGATTGTACCGGAAATTTATCAGTACCGGTGCACGCATCTTTATCAATATGACAGGCATGCTCGCCAGCCCCCTGCCTATCATTTATGCAATACCGTAACTAGGAAGTCTCTCCTTGACGACATCACTTCTTTTCGTCATTACAAAGCTATTGCTAGCTTATCGCTTTTTTATAGAGAAGGAACTTCTGTAAAGTCCCTTTCTTTGAAAACACTGATGGCGTCAATCATAGACAAACACAAACACACTTAATTCAGCGTTACCCAACACTTTACTAAAAAACGTTTTCTACAGTAAAGCTATAACATTGACTATATTTTAAATTATAGCGACATAAAGAATTGATAGCTGTCGTAGACGCCGACGTCAAAGCGAGACAATCTGTAATGGAGGGCCGGAGGCATGCGCGCATGGCACTTCTCTCTTTTTTAATTTATTGGTATTCCCAGCGCTAAAAGCCAGCTTTTAGCTTCTAGCGACTTGGCTTCGATAGCCACCGCTTTGGACTTTCTCCCAGCTTTGAGAATAGCCACCCTCAAAGACTTAGGTGAGAATTATCAAATTTGAGAAGTTGCTCGTCTTAGTCAAGCTGTTTCTTAAAAACATTACTGCAGTGTGCGCTTTTCGTCAGAAACAGCATTTTGCTTTTCATTCTAAGAACAATGCTAAGTTAAGACAGAGAGAGAACTCTTGCTTCCTGCAATTGGTAAAAGAAAGCGCGTTAATTTTTGCCCGATTTGCGTTCAATTTATTCGATCAATCGCTCGCATGAGGGTGCAACATGGTTCTCCAAGCGGTTAGTATTTTGCACACAACTGCAAGCGATAAAATATTGCATATTCATCGGCCTCAGTCTACTAGGCTAGTAGCCCTGTAAAAGTGAAAGCTCTGCGAGGGGACCCTTTTCGTGCCGAACACGCACTGCATTAGCGCTGCTGTCGCTGAAGGGAGCACTAGCTAATGTAGCGCGCTCGGTAGTCTCTTTATTTCACAATTTTTTCGTTTTCTCGCTTTCCGCAGAGGTATACCTCATAAGCTTATAAGCCTGCTTGTGCCAGAAAGGTCGTCCTGTTTGAATTATGATGCGATGATGAGTGCGTGCTATGGGACATCTCCACAAGCTACCGTGCCTATCCTTCGAGTTTATTAGCCACTCTTCTGCTTTTATCGATCCCTTCCGCTTAAATAATTCAATTTCCATATCGCCATGGCCACCTGCCCATCCACCATCGACGCCTGTCTTTTCTGCCCGTTCCGCCGAATTTCCTCTGATTCTTAACAGTTCTATCACCTATCGCCACCTCCCGGCCTCCGTTTTCCCCATTTTGCGTCTAGTCTGTCATTTTAAGCAGTCTAGCCTGCCTCGTTCCCATCCCGTTTTATTCCATTCCCCGGTCCGCAGTATAATGCAGGCCAAGATATTGAACATGTCAATAATTACTTTCTCAACGCTCTTTTTGTACTTTCAACTTTCTCGGGAGCGCGTCTTCAACACGGAAGCATCTCATCTTCGCAGTATTCTTAACAAGAAGCGCTTTGCCCAAACAGCACCGTAATTCCTCCCAATTCTCGGCCGCGCTCTGAAAACAACAGGAGTACAAGTTGCCGGATCCTTCGTGAAGATGGTCGAATTCGCGCCATGCGAGTCCGCGTCCTCCGTTAATATCTTCGCAACCTTCCGGGCGCGTTTCGCGCGTCCGCGATCGAGCACGAGGTCATTTCCATCCACGCTCCGGCACGAGGCAGGCTGGAAATTAACTTCCCGACATGATCAAGATGGTGTTCTTCTTCGAGCACGACCACTGGGAAGACGTGTGCGAGGCGCAGCATTTCAAAGCGCGAAATATAGAGAACCTAATGAAGATCATGAATGACCGGTGCGACGTCATTTCGGAGTCGTCCGACGTGGGCATTGTGGACAAGTTCCATATAAAGAACTAGGTAGCGGAGACGTTTGTGGGACTTCAAGTAAATAAGGAGGATGTCACATTTGCCGTATGTACTTTTCTCGTTCCTGCTGTGTCTTGCTTGCCATATTGCCTGTGCGTCAACTGATCGAGACCCTCTCTGGATTGGAAATACGTGGAGGAGCTAGCAGATTAGGTTGGGGAGAGGATGAAAATCTCATCAATATCGAGTTATAAGACATGTGCGGGGAATAGCGCGAGGATCCTCGAGCGTCGACGCTATCCAGAAAGTCTATCCGGTGATCGCGAAGCAAAAATCTTACTCTTGACGGGCGCGCATAAGCGAAACACGAGACCGCGATGAGCAGTAGGACGGTGGAAGCGTGCGATGGCATAGGAAAAAAAAGCATGACAAGCACGCACTGTGTGTAAAGGAAGTGACTGACCGAAATCTAGATAGCTTTCAGTTTGCTTATAATACAGCACAGCCTTTTTAATTAAATTCAACTACTTCAGTCAGCACAGAATGCACGATAGTTTTCCATTCGAAACGAGAGGAACTGGAACGATCGATTTTATGTTGGGAACTCGCTTTCTTTAAGTAGTACGAGGGCAAACCTCGTCCTCGCCTACCCAAGCCGGAGACGTGTCGCTATTTGCTTTCACATGCAGCAGCCTGAGGCGTGCAAAAACTGCTAATAGGATGAACGTTTCACTGACGAATATCTTAAATCGCCTCATGCATAATAAAGTCAATAGCCGCCATGTGCTAAGTGACGTCAAAAACATGGCCTCTTTGGCCACGTAGATGTCGCGACGGCTACGTGACCACCGCGCTCACTGGTGGTGCGCATGCGTGCAGGGGCGATCGTATTCCACTGAAAAGTATTGATGCTTTGTTGAATTGCAAGATTTCTGAGTTGTAAACAAGCTAGAACCTGATCAGAGCGAAGGCTCTTGCAAGGCCTGGAATGACAGTTCATTTGAGGTAGCTATCACTACATGCACGAGATTGGCGGAAGAGAAAGGCGTTTATTGAGCGAGTCTTAGGAGACTGGGGAGATGTCGAAAGAAACGATTGTAGCATCAATGCAAGGCAGAAACAGAAGTGAAATTCGGTATTCCATGGAATTGCAACTCTTTAAAATGGTACAGCAGCTGAAACCCGGAGGGCGAATTCAAGTCAGAACCGATGTCAATCAGCCAGTACCGGTATTCACTGTCACAGATTTCGCCCCCTGAATCTCCCCCACCTTCTCGCATCCACTTCCCGAGGTCATTGTCATCCCTGCCCGTCCGAAAACTTTTATTCTGCGGCAGAGAATTTCGTCCTCACAACGGCACGTCCCTTCGGCGCCATCGCCGCTCCCTCTCCTGACCCCCCACACCGTATTGGGTTAACCTCACCGCAAGTATATTCCAGTATTTCGCCCGTCCCCCCGACTTTCCCCCCCCCGCCCTTACTGTCCCGCTCTCCTCCGCGGCAAATTGCAGTCGGAGGTCTCCGCTGTCTGCTTTCTTTACGCTCTTCTCGTACTTTTTTCCTCTCAACTGGTCGTCAATTCGGCAGCGTCCCCAACCATCAGTGCTCTTCAAAGGCATCTCCCTTCCTCATCATCCCCCGGCTTGAAATCAGTCAGCGCTCCTCCTTTGCAGCGCCCGCCAGAACTGAGCAATTCGGCAGCTCCGCGGCGCTTTTTTCGTCCCTCTTCTCAACACTTCGCCACCTTGGCAGTGCGCAACCTCAGCGGCGCCCTGCCTCCAAGCTCCCACATCGGCATAGTCCGATGTCCGCAGCACCCGATCCTCTCAGCTTTTCATCTCTTTCCAATGCTCAAAGCTATTTTTCCATTGGCTGTGTCCGATGCAACGCACTGGCAAATTTGCTGTTAAATAAATGCTGCTCGCTCATTTAGTCTGTTACTCGTGCAACGAAAAATCCTGAGCCATGGACTGAGTTCTATCCATAGACATGAGATCTCTTTTTTTCTTTTCTGGAAACGCACCTTGCTATACTTTGGTGGGACAGGCCCAGACCGCACTTTGGCGCTTCGTATTGTTCATGAATTAGTTTATGCTATGGTTATAGACGTCGACGGCCATTCGCTCGCTGTTTTTGGCGTGTCAAGGGTCTTTGCGTCTTTTATGGCATCACCGAGAAAGGCGTGATGACCAGTCACCGAGATGTTCCGTAGAAGATATTTTGCCCGGTGATTCCAAAGAAAGATCCTTACAGCGCAGCTGAGCAGCTTCCACCCATTTTGGCAGCTGTTACTTCAGCTGACCGACAGAAAGGTTACTTTGCTCAAGACTATGCAGCTGTTGGCACTGGTCACCCGTGACTAGGAGAAGACAATATGGAAGAGCGCAGATGAGCTTCGGTGGCTGTGGAATGATTGACTTCGTGTTTCTACGAGGTTCGCTCGGCTTTTATTATCTCTTTCGCATGAGGCTCCAAAGGTACCGAACCAGCGGCTATAACAGCTGAAAGATCGTTTACACACCTAAGCCTCAAAATGGCAAAACATAAGAGTACTAGAACTACTTGGACATTTATTTTCCAAGTGAGCATCGGCTATAACAGCTTGAAAACAATGAGCGACAACCAGCTACTCTTCGTGCCTTTCTATGTGTCTCTGGCGAATGGCTGCACTTTCTATTCAAAAGAGAATGAGCAACCCAGGCTTTCGGACGGTAGCCCACTTGGACAATTAGTGTTCAAGTAATTTTATTACTTTTTACTTTCCGTCATCTTGAGGCTTAGATGCGTAAACGATCTTTGATCTAGTCTTCGTGTCGAAGCCGGGCATTACAGCATGAACTCAGATGCCTTGTTTCAGTATTATTGCTGAATGCTGTCTACAAATTTGCCGATAAAATGTTTGGCTGCGGTATGAAACAATGACTGGACAGTCTTCGCGCAGTCTCGTTGGACTTTAAAAAGCAGACCAAGAATAACAGCGCCATTTGCGTTAGTATCATTATAAAATATGCAAAGCTTTGCATTCGTTGTAAATCGCAAGCGAATTAATTCAAGATATTAATATATATTCGATATCGAATTCAAGTAATTCGTGAATGAATTCATGCTCTATTGTTCGTTTTGAATAAGTTGGGCGGACCTTGTTTTACCAGGAAGGAGGACTGTGCAGCGGCTGTCCCATGCTGTAACGGTAATGTTTCCCCCCGTTTTAACAAAGCGAAGTGCAGCATCATCGCGAGAGTACTGCACTTAGCTTTGATATCTATAAAGAAACGGGGAAAGCATTAATTTCGCATCATAAGTAGCTTCGTCCAATAGTATCACGTGCCGCTTTGCAACCTTATAACTTTTTTGAAGGCTGACTTACAAACGGTTGACAACATCGCGCTGCTCTGGTTGCGGTGTTGTATGACGTCGGCAGCACCATATTTTGGATATCACGCAGAAGGAAAAATTGATATTCGAATATACTCATATACTCGATCGAGTAATTGTTTTTCTCATTAGCAAGTTGCAGAACCTCAGAACAATGAACAAGAGGCTTCTTTTACATAATTCGACCGCACGCCACTGACCAAACGGACAACTTGTCCCTTGAAGGCGCCACACAAAAAGTCCGGTGACATCGCCATCCAGAACTTGATGCTTTTAGTCTTCTCTTAAAGAGGGCACCATCTGATTCAGCAAAATGTCTTTCGGCAATTTTACTGAATTATCACCGCTGATGGATTTCTTTTTAAAAACATTCCGGAAGCTCGCAAAGACATTTTTTTTGAGTATGTAAATCCTCGGATCAATTTATCGTGACTGCTGCAACGCTTTCTGACAGGTCCTCGTTCGTCGAGGTGACTAGCGTTTCCACGGCCGAGATAGCCATCTTAAGATCCCCGAAGATACACAATGCTTTATTCTTAATGGCAATACTCAAAATCACCAGATCGGCAGCCAGTCTACTACTGAATTGATTCTGATCATCTCTCTGAAATTCCAGAATAGTCATCGATGATATCCTTTCTCACGTAAGTGGTAACCGAATTACTACCTACGTGAGAAGGGATATCATCGATGACTTCAGACACAGAAGTCGAATCACCTTACGCATCACAGATACAGATAGATATAATGTTTTTATTATAATATATTTCAATCTGACCCTCGCCATTGATTTTTAAAAGGTAAATACCATAGAACTGTTTTTGAGAACAGGAGCTTTGCCTTCAAATGCATAAGCAGTGCGTTATAAAAAAGAACGGTACCTTTTTAAGTCCGGTTGTTGTTTACATATTACGCTGCTCACTGAGCTCGACTAGTCTAGTAGCCTTTCCAAGGCAGTTTGCAGTGTTGAAGGCCTTCAGTGCCCCGGGGCACTGCCGCAGTGATCGCAGTGGTAGCAGAGATGACACCTACGCTGATACTCTGTCGAGGCCTACAGCAACTCAGCAACTTGAAATTGGCAGAACCGAGAGCTGTGTTGATGGGTTGAAGTTTTATTGGTCGAGAGAAGCCAGGCGAATGATTGAATCGGCTTGCCCGGATCTTGGACTGCATGATCAGGGCAAGCCTCGGAGAAAGTGTCACAACTGCCTTTGCTGCAGGGCCCATAAGTGCCCATGTGGGCCCTGAAGCCAAGAGAGATATGTAAGCCATATGGCTTCGAACACATCTTTGCCAAATGACGGAATTATTTACCACGAATCATAGCAAACGATTTTTTTGTCAGTGCATGAAAAAGAACCATAGTGGTTTGCAAACCCCAGGCATTTTTACAAGCACTACTAGTCACTAGTGGGCGCCTCATAACGTGAGCTTCCAGCTATGACTTAACAGTCTTGAATTCAAGCATGCGACTCTCTTGCATCCGCGACGAGCTCTTTTTATTTTGAAGCGCTGAAGTATTATCTTGTCTTGGAGTTTGTTGTAATCCTTCTACCAAAACTGATATCTGTTCTATATGTCTACCTCAAGGTAGACGGCAGGAGAAAATTGTTCAGCCCAAACACGCCTGTGAAGATTTTTTATGCTAGCTGCACACAGCCTGTGATTCGCAAACGACTCAGAAAGCGCTGAAGGCGCCAGTGAAAGCTTTTCGTGGCATCAGCGTCGAAGTCACCATAATTGTCGTGTTCCGCCAGACCAGCCACAATCATTCCGCATAATTCGCCTTCTGGATAACTTACTAGCATGTCACCGCAAATAGCTTTCTTTCGAAAAACGCTTATGAGACAAACTGTCAAAACAACAAAATGAGGGCGCATGTCCTCGGCAAAGTTGATCATGGCTCCTGCAACAACTGCTGAAAGAGCTTCACTGTTCATGGCATGTAGCGCTTTCACATCGGCAGCAGCTGCTTTAAACGCTTCGAAATTACACACTTGTCCAATTTCATCCGGAACTAAACTGGGAGTAAGCAGCTCAGAAGCCAATTCGGCACTGTTTTCAATTTGCTCGTCACTCTGCAGTTCTTCACAACTGACACCAGAAAGTATTCCGAGATCAGAATAACTGGCGTCGATACCTTTGCCCACCGAATCTGAATCATCTACAACTCCACAGGAAGCACTTTCTTCCACCGTGCCATCATCAATGGTCTTTGTTGCTTCTAAACCTCTCTGCGCTGCAGCCTTCTGAATTATATCACAAAACTCCTCCCATGGAATATCAAGCGCATCAACCGCCTCCTTAAATATGACTTGGTCTTCTGCGCCTTAGATTTTCCAGCCAGACGGTGCGACCATTGAAGCAGCTTTTCCGACAAACTTATCGAGTGCAAGCGGAGTGGAAGCTCCCGGCCTGCCCACACCGGCGCTCATTGTGCTATCAATCAGAGACCAAACATGATCGACACCAACAAGATCTTGCGCCAAAGCGTTCCCGCCGAGTGGCACAAAGCTTAACACAAACCCGAAAACAGAATTAAGCTTCCGGGTGCGATACAAACTCTTCACTTTCGTGGTGACCTTGCTCATTTCAATATCACTATCCGCCTGCCTCGCCATAACTTCCCACAGTAAATTAACAATTTTCTGTCCAGACATTTGCAGCTTTCCCACATTCTTCAGAAGATCTTGACCGCTCAAGACAGAACCAAGCACAGCCTCTGGCTCAGAAATCACGCCAGCTCCTTTCGCCTCAAAAGCATACTTCTTAACTAGAATCAAATCATCTTCGCCCAATTCTAAACCCCTCGACGGCGTGTAAAGGTTCTCGATCCAAAAAGAAAGCGTACCCTCGAAGTGCAGCTCTCCTGGAATCTCTTTCCGTTCCACCGCGACCATCAGTAAACGATGCGCGCTTGCCCACTCTTCAATAGACCGGGAGCAGTTTTCCTTACTTACAAGCGTCCGACACGCGTCCCCAGCTCCACGGCTTCCCTCGAGGACGGCGACCATCGCCGCTTGAAAAGGCTCGTTTTCAGCAAAGGTAAGGGACTGACTGGACGGAAAGGCGGTCGCCGCGTGATTCTCGACCGCAGTTGCAACGAGAGTAGGCGGGGGAAAAATTGAAGCATTGGAAGGGTAACCAGTGCAAACTATTCGAGCGTCGGGAGTGATCCACGCCGACCAAACAGCAAACCCAACATCTAACCGCGCTACTGGCTTGTCGCTCAAGAGCGAAGTGAAGGCTACGGTTTCGTCTGGAGAAGCGGACATCAGCAAATCCTCCCCAACAAAGCCAACTTGATAAATCCAATTTGAATGAAATCCCTCAATCACACGAACCAAAGCGTGGCCCGCCCCAGCCTCATACAATCTTATAGACTTATCCACCGATCCAGTGACGATAAAGCGCGCGCAAAAAGCAGCGCACAATACCCAACTGCTATGCCCGCGAAGAACGGCTACTTTCTCACGCGTCGCCGCGCTCCACACAGCCGCGGTCGCGTCGCTTGACGCCGTCACAATCGCATCGCCGCGCACGGCGATATCCTCAATCCAAGCGCCATGCAACATGTTTCCGCGACCGACCTCGTGCAAATCACGACCGTCGCGATGCGAGAAAAAGACGAGCGCGCCACAGTTAGTCCCGACGACGAATTTCCCAAGCCCTAACGTTGCCATCGCGAACGCATTTTCCTGGTCACCCAACTGCATAACCTCCAAACGCGCGCCGGACGAAGCGCACCACGTCGAAATGCCGCCTTGCTTGTCGCCGTAGGCAAGCACATCACCGCCGAGGGCAGCAAGCCCAAAACTGTCATCCGCGTCTGAGCAAACATGCAGAGGCTCGCCGTCCCCGTCAAGCGCGAAAATGCGCAGGCCGGGGCCGTGGCGTGATGCGGTCGCGATAAGTCCGCTCTCTGGTATGGCAACGGCTCTATGTACGAAGCCAGTGTGACCGCAAAGGACAGTTGTGCCACCCAGCTGCGGCTTCTCAGCGGGGGGAAGATCATTCTTGCGGAAGTTCACGAGCATTTCGCGGTGCTGTCGCCCCTGATTTCCAGAAGTTGAGGAAGACATGTCTGCTCAGCGAACCCTCTTCGGGGCTTGCAAGACGGCGGGCGGGACGGCGAGTGGTGGGTGAGGGCGGAAGGTGAGGGAAAGTGGGGCGAGAAAGGTGGCGAGGGATGGGCGGCGAATGGCGGTGGTGATGATAGGGGCGGCGAAGGAGTGGTGGCGTTTGCGGACAGTGGAAGGAATGGGGTGTCGAGGAGATGGGCGGGGTGGGGCGTGCGGGGTGGGGCGGACGCGGGTTACGGTAGAGTAGGACGGTGGTGGGCTGATGGGTTGGCGGGGCCCGCCGGGGCGGCCGCCCAGTGTACGGTGGAGTGTACTGTACGATAAACTGTACGGTACTGTACAGTCTTTTTGCGCCAGCACGTGCTCACGGGCCGTGAGTCACGGCGCGCCGTAGAGCGGTAACCCTAAATGTACAGTATGAAAGCTCTCACTTGATACCGCATTTTTGAACAGCCTGCAACAACATGAGGTGTACAGTACTGTACGCCAATGAGAGTTCTCCTCATTGGCCAATGTCGAATTTGAATTCTTAAAAATTCAAAATTTAAAATAAATAATGTGTTTCATAAAGATCGCATCGCATAGCTGACGCCTACGGCAACTTAGCATTTTCCCGTTTCCACAGATGAGTGCCACCTTCATAGCCTGTACTATCTTACGCCGGCATATGCATGAGCCTGGAGATTGATTAAACCTACTCGCCTTGATCCTGGAAAACTGCTTGACAACTTTCTTAGCGTCACCGCCCAGCGCTTCATAAACAATCATCACGAAAAGACAGATTTGCAAGTCGCCCCTCCACCTCATTCCCTTGTCGGTCTTGAAGACGAGCGCGTCGTCCTTCTCGCGCCTGAGAAAGTCTGAAACTTTAGACTTGTCAGCGACGGGGGCGGCACACCGGGGACATTTTCAGTGTTTATGAGACAAAGGTGTATACTGTTGTTGTGCCCCCACTGAATGTATGACAAA
>JAULCF010585537.1:0-11110 GCA_032361265.1 Devaleraea mollis | reverse complement strand
TTCAATTCAATTTTCTGTGCAGTCCACTGTATGGGAGCTGTTAGTACTGTTTGCGCGTTAGCAAAAAACAACTGCATGTTTACAGTACCATCGACTTCACTGCAACATACCGATTTCGCAAACGCGTATGCGCATTGTCATACACGACCAACGCTTTGGAACGTCGGCAGTCTGCGTTAATTTTTGTAAACGGTCCGGCGTTCCGGAACACACATTACGATTTTTTTTTCATAACGTCAGTCGAGTTACTTTATTTATCGTCGATCGTTTACTATAATTAACGTCGATCGTTTACTAAAATTAACGTCAGTTTCAAAAACATACTGTTGGGGTTTGTCGCTCCTGCGTACCTTAGGATGAAAATGTTTTAGTGGAAAGGGGGGGTGACGCGGCTTCAAAAATTCGGCGTCGCAGCTGTAGAGCTTTTTTGTCTCGAAGAAGGTATCGCTGAAAAGCTGAAGATCGCAGCTTTCCAGCGGTACTTTCTGCGAGGCAAACGAAGCTCTACAGCTGCGACGCCGAATTTTTGAAGCCGCGTCACCCCCCTTTCCACTAAAACATTTTCACCCCGTCTGCTCGACGGCATGGGCGCGATGTCGGCCATAATTTCACCCACCTACCATTTGATACCGGTGTGTGAAATTAGTGTTTGTTATCTGCGAAATAAACCGCCGTGGTGCACAACCATCTAGCCCCACTTAGTTTTTTTTCGGCGCAACAGCTTGTTTGTCGAAATTGACGTGCGCCACTTGCGATAATATTGCATATGCCCGGTCCGCTTTCTTCCTTTCACGAGGGATGGGGAGACAGAATTCCACGGCACGTTAATAATATGAAATTATACGATATTATAGTCCTTTATCTTTATTTGACATGTGATAATATCATACTTGCGGAACTAAAAACGCTGTCCGTTCCATTTTGCGACATTTTCGTATGCCAATGTGCGACAATAACGCCAATGCTCTTGTTTGTATGTGTTACGGCTTTTTCTGAACTGTACGGTCGTCTTTAGACGAAAAAAACGTAGTTGGAGGACGTTTTTTGTCAGACACAGGTGTATGATTTTTTTTGAAATGCGATAATTTCGTGTACAGTGTACGATTGTATCATAAAAACGGCCAACTTTGTGGCTCTAGTGCGGTTTTTTAGTGACATTGATGATTTCTTGCTCTGCTTTCAGAGTTCTGGCATCTGCCGTCTCTGAAACTCACCACGAGGAAGCATTTCAAAAACACTTTATTTGCCGAAGTTGCAGAAAGACTGCACTGCAAACATGTTTTTGTTGCAGCCGATAGTCTATGCGCCAACTATAGCGAAAATTCGTTGTCCGTGATTTGTTACTCAAGCAATGCGAAAGTCATGCGATGATTCTCGCATCCCTTTCTACGAGTATTATAAGCTAAATTAGCTGCTTCCGTTGGAGCAAGAGATTTTAAACTCTAAGCCACCAGAGAATCTAGGAAGATACTGATTTCAAAGCTTATCTCGATCGCGAGCTTGGAAGTTCTCTCTCTGCGCTGCTCAGATTCTGCACGTCACTGAAGTTGCTTCAGTTGACATCGTGCACGCTCGACAGCTAATCGAATCTTACGATTTGCCCAGAACCGTTGTTCAGATGCAAAAGAATATTCTGCTTGCCTCTCAACAGCAACGGGCTCGAGCACATAAGTCGTTCGATTTCTCAACCACCTCGTGGTTGAGGTAGAAAAAAATATTTCTCGTCGTAAGATCGATTACAAAATACTCGAAGCAAGTTATATCTGACGCAGCTCTTCACACAGAAGAAGAGCCGAAAGAGATGCTTGAGTACTTGCTAGTAGTTTATCGAGTTATCACAATCGAAGAACTCGTGTGCACTCAGAGGAATTTAAATTCCAGCTATCGTGGTTGGATTTCATGGCGAAGACACCTGGAATATCGGAAACATTTTATTTTATTCGCTCACGCTGACACTCAAATGATTCAGCATGTCGCAAATAAGATGGGCACGCCACTGTGATACTTGTTTAACCCAAGTTAAATTTCTATTCTGCTTCTCGAATATATTTAACTTTGTGGTTACTTTTATTCACAGAAGAGTCTAAATCTGCTGAATTTAGCGATTTCAAATGTGCTAGGCCAATTTTCTGAAGTGTTCCCATTTCCCGCTTGATCCCCTGGGAAAAGGAAACTCTCCATGGGGCGGTGTTCTGGCTCTATCACAATGGCAGTCAAATTTGGCCCCCCCGCAAGTCTTTTCCTTACACTGGACCCAAAACATTCTTACACAAACCTATGATAACCAGATGCCGTTTTGTTCTGGCTCTATCCCAAGAGCTACGCTATGCGCGGAACTCCGCGAATGGCACAGTGAAATTTGGGTCCCCGCAAGTCTTGCGCTTACACTGGACCCAAAACATTCTCATACAAACTTATGATAACCAGATCACGCTTAGATCTTTTACTATCCGGTTTTCTAGCCTGGAAAGGCGCTCTTCCAGTAATGAATGGCCAGTAGCAAAAGTACAGTGAAACTTTCACTCATGTCGAGTTCACCAGGCTTTTGGAGTGAATAAATTTACCTGAGCTCTCTGGACGTTGGTGTGCGCCTTTGATCTAGTCTGCCACTTTTTAGGCGCCGATCGGCGATCGCTTTGTGAAGATGCGATTCCTGATGTGGAGTTAGCAGAGACGTAGACAGAAACGTCGAACTTACTGCAGTACTCGGCCGAGTATTATCACGACGCCTTACTCCACCGACCGCCTGGACCTCACGATATGGCCCGACCCAACTGTATGCTCGACTTCTCTATGCTCTCTACCTCTTGCGCTCTTCATTGCGCGCGCGTTAATCGCTCTACCCTTCATTCCGTGATGCGATTCGAAAGCAAGGTTGTGCGTTGAGGCGCCGTCCAGCGGGCGATAGAGTAGCGAAAACTGCTTCGCATCTCTGCTACATGAATAATTCTCTATCGCCTGTCGCAAAGCGCGTGCGTTTGCGCAAACTTTACATAAGCTTGAGTAGCGATGACGCTGGATATGGCGAGGGCATCCGCTACTTCGAGGGTTGCTTTCTTTACAGGAGTGCATGCACTACTGCAGTCACAAACTCGAAAGAAGCCCTCGCTCTGAGTGCGTTGAGCAGATGTGTCATGTGCGCACTGCTGGGTGGCATGGGAGCGCACTGAAGAGGCCCGTAAACGCAACCAATCCAGGGTGATCGTAGTGAATTTACGATGAAATAGATCGGCGCAAATTTCTGCAAGGGATTTGCAGTAAAGGTGCAATTCAAGTACAGTTAAGGTTCTTTTTAAGAGTTCTTTCTCAAAACACTATTTAGCATATATAATATTAAAATATTAAAATATTTTGTGATAGGATCCTCTACATTCGATTATGGACAAGACATTTTACAGCAAATTTAATTGAAGAAAAGTGAAGTTATCAGTTTTATCGAACTACGCTCTGATTCGGAAGTTCTGTCTCTGATGTAAGGTAACGTGGTAGCATGCCCAAGCGTTTTTCTTGCAGTGACGTCATCAATGACGCCACTGCTAACATTGGCTCACACGAGCCGTGCGTCACTCGCCGTGAACGTGCAAAACGACCGAGTTTCAGGCGTTCTCATAGCGTACTCATAGATAGTGCTCTCAGCACCGCATTCGTCCGCCCGCGAATAAACTCGGGCGAGTACATAGAGTACTCGCCTTGGACCTCAGGAGGAGATGAGTATCAGCGTTAACACTGACACATATTCCTCCTGGGCGAACAACTCCCTTGCCGTGACTTTGCGCTACACTGTACTCATCTATCACTCACTCTTGCTCTCTCTAGTGCACCCTCGTGCGTTCTCTCTGACAGGGGCCCAGAAATTCGAATTAGACATCTTTCTGATATCACAAAGACTGTTCAGAAGGAGGCACGAAGCGCTCTGAGAGAAGGCAACGATTCCCCACCACCCGCACCCTACGCCTGAACAAAGAGAGTAAGGGCGAGAACGATGGGAAAGACGTGCCCCGCGCTAACAAGCCTAACACAGGAGACGACCCATCTGCAGGCCACTACCCCAAATCCAATAAAACGAAGCGTGGGACACCGTAGCATCAAGAAATAGCCTCTCAGGCAACGCGGAAACACGAGGCCAACCGCGCCGCTAAGCTCGACGCGAAGAGTCCGGCCAAACAGAAGCGAGACGACGACCAGAAGAAGGTCCTAGCCGACTTTTCCGAGAAGCGGAAGAAGCGCGAGGGAATTATCGACAAAGAGACTTCCAACACGGAAGCCCTCTAAAAATAGGACGTCGCAAAGAAGGCGGGGGATTCCACAAACAAATCCCCGCCGCCTAAGCCCGAAGAATATTTCAGCCCGATTACTGCACGCAATCTCGACATAGAGTTGCAGACCCCACGAGATCAGAGCCTAAGCACCCCGTAGACCGCTTGCATATCGAATTCTCGTCCTGAGACGGGCAATGACTCAGGTGCTTCGAACAGAGAGGCACCGCCAATACAAAAGTATATTGCCGTGTTTGAATCAGAAGCGTCCGCTCCCAAGTCTGGCGGCGCCCACATGAAGTGGAAAGGGTGAGCTCGCGGCGATAGAAAAGAAGTGGAGGACCGGCAAGAAATACGAGAGCCAAGATAGAGGAAAATCCGAAGCCGACCGCGCGGACAAGAAATACGCCAAGTAAATGGAACGTGACCACGACGACCGAGACGAAGATGACTACCTATACTACAAGGACCTAGACAACTTGGCGTTATTTGATGAAACGGCTCGCGTTCTGCGCGAGAAAGATCCAGACAGAGACTACGACCAGATGCGACTCAAGGCGCTATGAGGACGCGACCTAAATCTATCGAAAGAAGCCTACGAGACGAAGCTCAACATAGAGCTGCGTATAAGAGAACTCCGCGTCGCAGAGAAAAAACTTGCACTGCTCAATAACCCCCCTGCTCCCGCCGCACCTGAATCCGCGCCCGCCGCACCTGAAGTCACGCCCGCCGCACTTGAAGCACCCCGAAAACTCTGCCCGCTTTATCGCACAAATATGGGGCGTCAGTGTGGCCAGTCAAACCATCGCTGAACTTTATGAATGAGATTCGTGACAAGGCTGAGAAGGCCGCGTACATGGCCTGGGCTATCGAAGGCACCTCACCGGAGGGCCTCGAGCATTTTTTGGCCAAACCTACAGTGGATACATCGCCGACCGTCCACAATGAGACCTCGGCACCGATACGCCCACAGGGGGTGCCTTTGCAGAAGGAAACATTCTTCAACACAATGACTGATGATGATCCTAAGACGCCCGACTTGACTTATTGCGACGATCCCATGCGTCCAGTCCAAAACATACAAGGCCTACTTCCGCGTCGAACATCAGCCCTACATTTAATGCCAGCGGTTTATCCCTTCCACGTTTAAGATGGCGATCTGACCACATGGCTCGAAAAATACTTGATGGACGGCTGCTATAAGAAGCCGTCCGGTGATAAATGGACTTTCGAAGAGATTGATGATGAGGAGCTTTTTAAGATGTACCTCTCTCGCAGCAATAAGAAAGACGCGAAGTGACCCTCTACTTTCCTGCGCGAGCAGAAACCCGTGTGGAAAGTGAGGGCCACGTGCCGCAGTGCGGCCGATAAGCTCGTCACGGCTACGCACACTGCGTTCCGTGACAGGGCCGAATTCTACGGCCAGCTCTCAAAGATTGGCGGGGACTCGGACCTCATCGACTACCTCAGCAAAGAGGTGTTCACGAACTTTATGCTGAGAAGCGGCTGCAAAAAGGAATAGCGGACGAGCTTCCGATAATGGAATATTTTGAGAACTGTTGCAATTTTCTGCGCGACGAAGCCGAAAAGATGGACAACAAGGGAAAAGCGAACGATGCCAACGATCAAGTCGCCGACACTAGCACCGGAGGCCGCAGGGGTCATCCACCCGTCACGTGGACGTGGCCCTGTCGCCTTCTCAAGGAATGGTCGCGGCCGCGGTAACTCCTACATTTAACATGAGGAGGATACCGTAGTGGAATTCACCAAGTCGAGCCACCTGCAGAAGATGGCGGAATTCCTACGCCAGCATGACAGCAATGCCAGGCGCGTCCCCAGTTTCAAGAAGCTGGACGTGGCCGCGGTACAGGCAGAGGCCAGCGGGGAAATTACAGTCGAGGAGGACACGGAGCCGGTAGAGGAGATTCCAGAGGCCGCGGTGCTCCCCAGAGAGGAACCCGCGTGCGCCGCATCACCGGCGAAGTAAGCCCGAAGAGGAAAGTGCTTTACAAAATTAGAGACTGGCGCCCTGGTTCTGTGCTCGAGATGGTCGGCGTAGACCTCTACAACGCCGAGTCCCAGTACGATTCGTCGCCAAATACTGAGCCCGAAGAACAAACCGATGTGTATCAACAAAAATATATGTACGGGGCTCTACTGTTTATACCCTGACTTCCTTTATATCCCGGAAGAAGACGACTACAGAAACGCCAGGGGTACTTGGATGAAGTCAGAGGAGCGTGTCACAAAGAGTAAATGGAACAATCACACCCACCAGATTGGTAAAGATGTGGAGGGTTCCGGCTTCGTTTCGTACTATCCTACTCGCAACAGTAGGGTAGCCGTGCCAAGGCCTGATGTCTCTCTTCAAGAGAACACAAACTTGGCTAATGAACAACAAATTCCGGCCGACTTCAACAAATAAGTCGATGGTCCAATGGATCTGGACAAGTACTCGGCACACACAATCTCCGCGAGAATTGTGGCACGAGTATGCAAGCGTCCTCACTCAAGTGCTCGTAAAGAGGCTCTGAGAAGCAAGAAGCGTAAGAACTTTGTCACCGATGACTAAGGCAAAGTAATTGCACAAGGTTTTCACAATGAAAAACAAGTCCAGAGCGAGACAAAAGATGCAAGCCAAGCTTCATCTGATCAACAGATTGAATCTGTCAGATTAACGGTGCTAATGCATCCTGTATCATTGATACATGCTCTGACGTGAATCTGCTTGGCCACAAACATCTAAAATATTTTGACAAATTCGGCATTTCTTATACAGTTAAGGATGCAGCGGAGCCTTTGAAAATGAAAGGAGCCTTCGGTTCGGTATCAGCGACATTCAAGGAGATAGTTACACTTTATACCTTGCGGCTAACAGCAGCTGTCTATCTGAAGGGACGGTCGAGTTTAAGAACATCCAGCTGTATCTCCATGAGAAATCTGGAGAAATAATCCTCGACCTGCCCTGCCGTTCACAGATGGTGTTGGTTCCAACGTGAGCTCGCATCTGACTGAAAACTATGCCAAATTCGACGGGCTTACCTTTGATCTCAAAGATGAACTTCAGAACGCATCAGAAGTGCGCCGGATACACTCTGCGACTTGGGCCAGCGATTACGCCCCAATCCAGATGGACCCGTGAGCACCTCTTGATGACGCAGACTCATTAGAAGAGGATGCCCCTTTTCTAACTATAAGGCAAATGAACCTTCAAGGTAAGATTAGGTTAAGGAGGAAGAGGCTATGATTTTCGCTATGAAGGATAGGGCCTATGATGCAATCAAAAGCTATATGGCTGACGCTTTATATAGAAAGCAGATCCCGATTTAAGCTAAGGCACAGGTAGATTACCTAATAAAGGAATACCGTTCTGTTTTTCCCTCAAAACTAACTGGTAGATCGCCCTGCAACATCGGCCCCATCCGCATTCCTCTTAAAGACGGAGTGAAGCCTGTGCAAAGCAGGACTAGGAGATATCCGCCACTAAAACAAGCGTTTTTTTCGGATACTTACGCAGGACTTGAAGGCGAAAACCCAGTCCGCCCAGTTCGCAGCTCCGAATGAGTTGCTGCCCCTCTCCTCGTTCCAAAGTCTCCACCGGCCATGGTCCGCATGACGATGGACCTTAGACCGATCAACAACACAACGATCAAGGAAAATAGGCCTATTCCTCACGTGGATACTATGCTACTCGAAGCGCACAAGGCGCATTTATTCTCACAAATGGATATCATCCCTGCCGGTAACCGTGGAAAACCACTGGAAAAATATGTTCTTTTTGTTAGCCAAGTATTGCATTTCCGTCTTTTAATCGGCCGGTACCGACGGAAAGCTGAAGACTTCAGCTTTCCAGTAGTAAACATTCCAGGATCTGCTTTCAAATATGCCACGTGAGCCACTGGATTCAGAATTAGTCAACCAAAAGGTAAAAAAGCAACGAAAAGCCACTAACTGTGGGACACTTCTCTCTGATTGATCAGAAAACACCTTTATTTTGGATATATTTTCAGGGATTTTCACGTTTTTGCAAGGCACTTCGGTTGTCACCTTGGACCTACTAGCGAAGAAGACGGCCACTCTGCCCCAATCTTAGCCGCTCCGCCCGTGGTATTATGTGTTTCCGCGCTTCTGGTGCGTCGGAGTGGCAAAGCGCGCCGTCGAGACGGGTCACCCGTCCAACATGATCTCCCACGGTGGGAGATCATGTTGGGCTTGAATACACCGCACTTTGTCAGTCAAGTGAAAAGTCACGCCGAAGGTGTCACTGTAAAGTGCTAGCGGCAAGAAGCTATCTCGAATACTCTTCGACACCGTATAACTTGTGCAGCTTTACGAGAAGGCTCAACGGCCGTTACACCGGTGTGACGTCATGTGCGCCCAGTGGAGCAGCGCGCAAGCCGGCTGGTAACCATAGCCCTGAGCTCTAACGGGGCTATGGCTAACTTAGCGAGCTTCATACGCACCCTCAGCGCGACTGAATTCGAGTTCTTGTTCCGCGACCTTCATGGGCAGACGCATTTCGCCCAGACGATATCTCGAAAAGTATTTTGCCACCAGCCTTGGTCCCAGATGAAAATTAACCGCCTTGGTCCGTATAATTTAGCTGTGTCTATTTTTTTGACGCGCGGCAGACGCGCGCATTGCCAAAAAAATAGGTCCCAAAACTTCACCAAAAAAAAAGTGTGAAATCTCATACAATTTATAAAAAAGGCGTCGCGTCCCACGGTTAGCGGCCTGTCCCACGGTTACCGACAGGGATGATATGAAACATCCTTACTTACAAGTGAGAATACATCCTGAGGATCGGCACAATCATACCTTCAGAGTAGCGGACTCTCATACGCTTTATAAGCCGCTCCGCTCTCTGCAAGGCGATTAACATTCTGGCATTCATTTGCGAGTAGGAGCCACGGAAACATTTAAGGATATTTCCAAGAATATTCTTATCTGGCTTGATGATTGGCTGCTTTACGCTTCTATTTTCGTCGAGCACATGGAAATGATGGAAACATTCCATGTGCGGTGCCGAGCTTGCAACTTCACTCTCATCGCGCGGAAGTACTTCCTTGTAACACAAACGGCAATATGGTGCGGCAGAATTGTTGCGGCGGCCGGAATCACCCTCGACCCCCGCCGCATCGAAGGTTTGCCGTCCATGCAGAGGACCGAAACGGAAGAGTGTAGAAGTGTTGTGGTACTTTCTTACTACCACAAAGAGGACCTCCGGCAATTTATCTGCACGATAAATTGGATGCGTAAGGATACCGGAGTACAAAAATAATGTTGGTCCGTTGCAAGCCCTACTGTTAACCTAAACAAAAAGGCACGGTTCTAAAACTTGCGCTTGATAAATTGAAGCTGGGGTCCGACATATGGACCCCAGATACCCACAAGCTCTTTGAGGATATCAAGAAGCTCGTCGCAGAACTAGTAATGCTCAGCCATCTGGATCCTGGAAAGAGTCTTTGCATGAACACCGATGCCTCAGAGCATTAATGGACCGGCGTTCTGACGCAAATACCACAAGAGGATGCGGAAAAGCCTCAAGCAGATCATCGCCACGAACCGCTAGCCTTCGTCAGCAGAGCCTTTACCGGTGGCATGCCAAGGTGGTCAAATTGTGAAAACGAGGCCTTTGCCATGGTCTATTCTATGTAAAAGACGGACTACTACACTATCTGCGCCGAGACGAATATCTACACAGATTACCGTAACCTCATTTTTATCTTCGACTCTTTGAAGAGTCATCCAAATATTCCCACATATTTGGTGTCTAAGATACAGCGCTGGGCATTCATACTCTCTCAGTTCGAGTATGTAGTGAGCCATGCCTGGGGGGTATAACTACTTCGCAGACCTATATAACGATAATCAGAAACTCGATTCATCGGCGATGGCAACCATTTTTAATTATAGAGGAACAATTTAAGACAACATGCGACGACTAGCATAGAGATACGTATATCACTGTGCTCCGTGTCGCATCTGAAGCTGTGTATAAACTTGCCCTGGTGTTTCTACTACAGTTCAGTAGCTCTTACTTTACCCAAGAAAATGGAATGAAACGTCTTTTAAGATACTAAAAAGTGGTCTTTGACATTGAAAAGGAGAGACGCTTTTACATATATTGCATGCAAGAGCACTTTTAAGTGTTTTAAAAAAGTTTATGTTAGCATTAAAATGCAATTGAGGTTAAATTTAAGACATGCGTTTTTTCTTCTACTAGCAATAGTATTGCAATAGAGTCTTTACTAAAATATGGTTTAAAACGACTTCTTCAGAATACTATCCCATCAACTGCGTGCATAAGTCGGTGAATTATAAATAGAAGTAACAATCAGTCAAATGTAGGATAAATTAGCTAATTTACCAGTAAAAACGTGAAATTTGTTAGTTTGAGGTCCATTTTGGAGAGTTAAGCTACGTTTAGCATCTGAAAAAAGTCATGCCCGTTCGAACTCTGCCTGTAGCCAGGGGGAGCAGAAACTACCATTAGAAGACCGACGGTGTGAGAAGCTCTCAAATTGGAGAGACAGTGTAATGAGCGTTCGGAGAACGTGCTCCTTAAGTGAGCAAGCGGAATTTGAGGGAAAAAAGAGAGGGATGGCAGAACTGCCTCTCCGCTATCAGTCAAATTCCGCGAGTCCAAGGTGAGCCTCGGTCTTCCCCATTACCTTCGCGTTTCCCTTCACTGCGTGGATAAAAAGCGCGTCAGCGTTAGGAGTAATCCTTTCCAAGGTGATTTTCGCGTGAGTCTAAAGCTGGCACAAGGGGGCAAGCGAGACTCTCAGAACAGAGGAGGACCACTATTGAGCCGAGAAATCTTCCTTATCCTCCGAATCGGGTGGTAAGAG
>JAULCF010584426.1:0-11117 GCA_032361265.1 Devaleraea mollis | reverse complement strand
TATTCTTGGTGAAAGGTAATGCCCTGATAATTAGGATGGTGTTTCAAACAATAATTAAATATCATTAGCATATCTCGCTTAATAGCTCCTTCTTGCCTTAATTTTCTTCTAAAATCATCCAAAAAATCCTTGTCCAATCCTGCTAGAATTGGTAGTAATTTGGAACGAATAGGTTTATCTGCTTCGATTTTTTTCTTCAAAATAGTTTTTAGGATAGGAGTAGAAAATATTTTCACTAGCTAATATCCGTAAAAACAGTTGATAAACCTAATTTTTTAGGTGAAATCATTTCTTTTTATGGGTGTAAAAAACAGGTATCTTTTTACAGATTAGATAATTGGTTATCAGACTTTTAAAATATATTATTAGAAATAATTGCTTCTTTTTAATTGTAAAAAATAATTAAAGAATGGGTATATATTTTAAGAATTAAAAATTATAAATTTTCTGATTATAATACTGAAAGTTTTCGGTACAGTAAAATTGTCCCAGCGGGACAAAATGTCAGTAGAAAATGAGGTGTTCTCAAATCAAAAATGTGCCTTTAGGTACATTACGCATCACATTCCGTACCTAAAGGCACGGTAAAATTAGAGTGAATCTCCATTTTCTACCGACATAAAACCCCTAAAGGGGTTAACATTTAGAATCTCCTCAATCAATTAGTCAATCTATTAAATTAAAAGACCCTTCAATATAAAATCAAAACACATGACTCTTTTTCACCAAAGTAACATTACTCTGTCCGCCAGGCCCATGAATCATATCCCTAGGCATTGGGTTAGAAAATAAATGGGTCGGCAAGCCAATAGTTCTATCGACGATGCGCATTTTTTGGGTTTCATTTTTTGTAGTAATCGTTACATTAAATCCTTCCATTGGTGGGGCGAAGAAGTTAATATAAATTTCGGCTTCCTCTTTACTAGGGGTCGGTTGAATATCAAATCCATTCAATTGGATACTAGAAATATTATTACCTTCTTCTAGAAATAATTCCATGCTATTGACCAAAGAAGAGAATTGAATATCAATAGATTTAACATGCTCGTTATCCGTAGTTAAACTATCTGAAACTAATTGAATTTGGGAAGTAGTTATTGATTGTAATGGAGCAGTTGACTGCCAAATTTCCCAATCTAAGGTAGGGTAAATATGGTCGAATGGTTTAAGGGAATCATTCTTGACGATAGCCGATACCCATTCATTCTTATATTTTTTAGTAGTTGCCCAAGTTGCTTTTTTATTATCGGCATCTAAGCCATACATTAAAAAAGTTTGTAAAGGTTTTTCTGTTGAAGAACTAGATGTAAAATGACCGCCAATTAAGCCAAATAAACAAACTAAACCTGCAAAAATAGTAAGGATACTTTTATTCCAAAGACTAATCATTCTAAGCAATGGCACTATTAATATGCCCAAAAAGCAGAACAATAAAACAGGCGCAATAATCGCTTCAGTTAAAGCGAAGGTATGGAACAGTAAATAAATCATTTGTCCCCATAATCCAATAGCAGGTATAAGTGCTATAAATTGCCCCGCAGCAAAGGCTATTGGCTTGTTATCAGCTGTTACATTTAGGAATAAAAGTAGTAATTGAATAGCCAGAAAAATACCAATTGGATAGTATAAAATATACGTGCCTGTTGGTAGGCTAAGCGTTAAGCCAAACATTGCCATAACCAACATTAATAATCCACCAAGACATAAAGAAAGACTATTTACTTTTGGTTGAAAACTATAAATAATGGTATAGAATAAACCTGTAAAACCTAGGAAAGCCAAAAAATAATAGCTGATATTATAAAAACTATTGCCATAAAATAGCGTATAATGCGGATTCATTACCAAAATAACTTGTTGTAACACATAGCTACCAATTCCTACTAGGGCTAAAATAATTAAGAAATAACCTGTTCCATTGAATAATTCTTGTAGATTAACTTGCCGCTTTTTAATACCAATAATAACCGTTAAAATAAATAGGAAAAGGGTTAGCAACATTAAGGGTAAATCATAAATTGCTGGATAAATAATTAAGTTAGCGCCAATCGGGTTAAAGAAAATTGCATCGGGTGCTTTGGTATTTTTAATGGCAATATTTCCAAAATGACGAGTCATCCCTAACATATTTGCCCCATGATGTTGTACTAAATCTAAACTAATGTTTTCTGGCGTATCGGTCATACTGTGATAATTCACCAAACCTTCCACTGTAGCAGAATTAATGCCCGAAATTGGGGTTTCTCGAAACATGGAAAAGTCGGTATCATTCGGCATGACTTTATAAATTTCATACGCCATAGAGTTGGCAAAAGGATAAGGGGCAGCTTTAGCAAATTCTCTGACAATCCACCCATTTTCTGGATTCATCTCGAAACTCATACTAACGCCAAAATTTCCTCTCGCCTCTACGTTGATTAATATGCCAACGTCCTTGAGTAAAGGGTGGTAATCGACAAAGGCTTTAGCCCCCATTAAGCCGATTTCTTCCGCATCCGTAATTAAGACAATGATATCATTTTTTAGTGGTCCACTTGCTTTAATCGCTCGAATCGTTTCTAAAATAGACACTACTCCTGAACCATCATCTGCCGCCCCAGGTGTGTTTGGCTGAGAATCGTGATGCGCCATTAATAGTACGGCTTTGGAATTATCGCTTCCTTTTAAACGCCCAATCACGTTTTTAACCCGACTGACTCTAGTCCTAGCGCTTCCTTTTCTTGTCCTACTAACTAACGTATCTTGGATACTCACTTCTATCCCTAATTGCGTCAATTCTTGCACTAGATAAGCAATGACCTTATCGTTTTGTGCGGTCCCTAAACTATGAGGTGCTTCGGCGACGACTTTTAAATGGTCCATCGCTCTTCCTGCTGAAAAAGCAGTAGGGGCAGCCGTAGCAGGTAGTGCTTTAGGTGGACTAAATAATTTTAGTGTTAAAATGGCGAAAAGTATACAGGCGAGAAAGGCAATGATGCCAGCTTTTGTTCTAGTAGTCACGTTGAATTTTTTATGTAAATTACGTTGTTGTAGTTTTGCCGCATTGTGATGTTACCGTGTTACAATGTTATACTCAACATGGCAACATCGAAACATCCCAACCATTTATTTACTCTTGAATTCAGAAAACCGCCCAAGGTTTTTTCCAGCTTTCAATGATTTGATAATGTGCCACTTGCTTTTGTTCGGACCGAAAAAACAGAAATCCTAAATCGTAAATATCAATGCTTAAACGTACCTTTTCATGTTTCTTAGCCGTCTCCCAAAAAGTTTGTGTCTCTTTGGAGGCATAAGGTGTTCGAAAAATAAACACCGCATTTGATGGCATTTGCCTTAAACAGGTCTCAAAATAGGATAAAGTTGTAGCTTTTCCCCAAAAGCCATTAAAAAAAAGATGCTCCACTGTTTTTAATTGCTGAAGGGCTATTGGTAAATTTTCAGGAATATTGCCCGCAATTAATTGAATATTTTTAGTCCCTAATCGCTTAAAATAGTTATTAGTTGTATTGGCAAGCACTTTATCTGGAACTAAAGTAATAAGAGGTACTGCTGGATTAGGGGTTGCTTGATAAAGGGCAGCAATACCTAAAGAATCCCCTAATTCTAATAAAGTAGTTGGTTTATACTGATGGACTGTTTTAAAAAGAATCTCTCCTACACTTGGCTTAATGCTTAAATTTTTAACTAGTTGATTGATAGTTTTGGATTGCTGATTTACCAGTATTTTATCTCCAGCACCTAAGAGATTTCTACGATAATTTTCGATAACTCCCATAAAATGATAAAATCGGTCATCTTCAAAAACATCTGATAAAAACTCATACACAAAAGGGGCGTGTACTTGGTACTTGGTGAGGGCAGAAAAGTAATAATTTAAATATGGGTGCATTCGATTTTTATTCAGTTTGCAGTATGTGAGCCACAAAGAAAACATAGTTCCCAAAGATGACCTAATTTTTTGGTCTTTTCTGATGGGAATTTAGATTTTTAATACGGATGAAGACTAAGACGGATATTTGTTTTTTACCACGGATGTTTCCTACCATGGATGAATTATAGAATAAATACTATTACAAATAAAACCCTATTAATCCTGCATCATCCTCTCATCTTGTATAAATTGTAATGGCAATTCCCAAAACGATTGACCTAGTTTTTTGCTAAAAAATCCGCTGTGCCCTACTCTCTTCTTCCCTTGCTTTTTTGGGTCAATACTATGGATTTTTATAGGAGCATTCTTGTAATAAGCCATCATCGCATTAACCGTTTTTGGGATAGCAATGGGGTCATCTTCAAATCGGATAAGGTCTATGTGTTGAGTAATTTCATCATAAAAATGGGTCGTTATATTTTTGCCAAAATAATGTGCAATGTAGTTCTTTTTTCTAGACCACGCTGCCCATTCTAAGGCGACACCTTTTGCCATTCGGATGCCTCTATAAGTGAGACTTGGTGGCATATAGCCAAATAAATTGGCGGTAATAGGGATGTGCAAATACCACATAAAAGCAGAAAATAGGTTTAGAGGAAAGTTGAATAGTGGCCAATAGCCGTGCGTTGTTGCTATAAAAATAAACCGTTCTACGAGGTGGTGGTTTTTAACCAAGCCCGCTACTTGTCCACCAATGCTATGTCCTATAAAATATATTTTCTGTTGGGGATAATTTTGATGCAAATAATCAATCGTAGCGACCATGTCTATAATACCCCAATTTCTTAAATTAATTACTGCTTTATTGCTAGCATTTTTGCCTGATTCCGCTATGCCTCTATAATCGTAGACTAAACTGATATAGCCTTTTTGCGCTAAGAATACTGCATAGTTTTGATAAAATTCTTTAGGAATGCCTAGGCCTGGGTTGATTAAGATAGCTCCTTTGGCAGCTTGTTCGGGTTCATATAATAAGCCGTGGAGGTCAATTTTATCAGAAGTAATGATGGTTATTCGTTTTTGCATAGCAGAAAGTATTTAGTTTTGGGTCATGCGTTTAGTTGTTGAAAAGCATTTCCTAAATAATCAATCAAATCGCTTGCAATCATACTTTCTTGACTTTTAGCTTTAGCTGCCAAATCTCCTGCTAAGCCATGCAAATATACCCCTAAAATAGTCGCTTCTTTAGCAGGATAACTTTGTGCTAGTAAACTTGTTAAAATGCCTGTTAGGACATCCCCACTTCCACCCGTTGCCATTCCTGGATTGCCCGTGGTGTTAAAATAACAATCGCCTGTTGGTGTAGCAATGCATGTATTCGCTCCTTTTAATAAAATTACACAATTTAATTCCTTCGCTTTCACTACTTGCACTTCATTTCTTGCGAAATCATTATCCGTTTTACCAAAAAGGCGTTCAAATTCTTTTGGATGAGGCGTTAATATACTATTAGCTGGAATATTGGTTAATTGGTCAGGGTTAGTGGCTAAAATATTTAAGGCATCGGCATCTAAGACTAAGGGTTGATTGGCATTTTTCAAGAGGTCAAAAAGAGCTGTTTGGGTTTCTTTTTTTTGGTCTATACCACAACCAATTCCAATAGCTTTATAGGTCGCTAATGTAGGGCATTCGCTGATATAATCGGTCGCCTTATCTACGCTTGCCATCGCTTCAGGACAACTGATTTGGAGAATAGAATAACCACATTTTGGCGCATGAGTGGTCACCAAACCTGCACCGCTTCGCAAGCATGCTTTAGTTGCTAAAACTGCTGCTCCCATTTTACCTAAACTTCCCATAAGTAATAAGGCATGTCCGTAAGTACCCTTATGGTCAAATTTTTGTCTTTTTTTAAGGATACCTTTTATCAATGCTTTGGTTATCAAATAATTACTAGTTGTCGTTTGCTCGATAAAGGTTTCGCTTAAGCCAATCGGTTGAATGAATGTTTTACCGACTTTTAGGTGATTTTCTGGAAAGAAAAAAGTTCTTTTCGCTACTTGAAAGCTTAGGGTATAATCCGCATGAATCGCTATCCCTTGGGTATGTTTTTCTGCAAATAAACCCGAAGGAATATCGACCGCCACTACCCTATTGGGTAAATCGTTAATATGGTCAATTAATTTTTCCCAATACCCATTTACTCGTCGATTCAAACCTGAACCGAAAATAGCATCTATAATAATAGCATTAGCGTCAACTCCAATCAAATTATCCCCTTCTGCTATCGTAAATGTTGGAAGCCCTCTTCTAGAGGGTAGCCGCTTTAAGTTTTTAGTAAAATCTGGGCTTTTTTGATGGCCGATTGCACAAATATATACCGCCACCTGATAATATTTCCTATTTAATAACCTGGCGATGGCTAACCCATCTCCACCATTATTCCCTGGTCCGCAAAATATTTTAACAGGCATTCTTTCTGTATCAGGAAATTGTTGGCTAAACCAGTTCACAAAAGCATTCGCTGCTCTTTCCATTAAATCTATAGATTTAATTGGTTCGTTAGCGATGGTATAGGCATCTAAGTCTCGAATTTGTGCTGGTGTTAATATTTTCATGCTACAGGATGAATGAGCGAACCCACAGGGTGAATGTTCGGGGAACATTCAAGTGAATGAACCGCAAAGCGGTTGGGCTAACTTAGGATTAAAGAAGATAGGCTTTTCAGGAATTGAATCAAAAGTAAGGATATTTGGAGAATTGAGGTAATTTAAAAGCCCTATCAATCATTTAAAATTGATAGGGCTTTTATAAGAAGGAATTGCTTCCCTGACTTTAAGCTTAGAAAGGTTTAGAACACTTAATTCAACACCGTCACATTTCCTTGGGTCTCAAACACCTCACCATCAAAACAAGTCACCCTTAAATAGTATCCATAAACGTCACTTGTTACGACCTTTCCATTAAAAGTACCATCCCAACCAATATCTTTGGAATTAGATTCAAAAACTTGCTCTCCCCAACGGTTATAAATCGAAAAATATACGGTTGAAATAGCATTTCCTCTTACGTATAATACATCATTATTACCGTCTCCGTTAGGACTAAAAGCATTAGGGAAAAAGATATTTGGTGTCCCACAAGTTACATTTTTCACAAAAACAGTCACCTCTCTTGTGATAGAACAATTCGTCGCTTCATCTGTAATCGTTACAGTATAAGTCGTCGTTTCATCTGGCGTAGCTACTTGCTCAAATCCAGACATACTAGACAAGGTAGGACTTGGTGTCCATTCTACGGTATAATCTCCTCCAGGTATAATATTAATCGGTGTAAATTCTCCTTTAAAAATAGTGTCTCGTTCTGGAATTACAACCATGCCTGCTAAATTGGCTACTTCTACCGTCTCTGTCAGTGTCGCCTCACAGCCGAAATCATTTCTAACCGTTACCGTATAATCCGTTGTAGCAGAAGGTTCTACTTCAATATTATCTTGTTTTAGACTAGCACTGATAATCCCCTCGGCATCTTTCCATGCATATTCAGTAATCATTTCGATACCTTCATTAGCCACTTCCAATAAACCAATCCCTTCTTCACAAGGGTCCGTATTATCAATTATATTCGCCGCTATTTCATGATTTTCAATAGCGATTTCTTCGGTTACTATACAGTTATTCTCATCCGTTAATTTTACTTGATAAATACCTGGAGCAACCATCAATTCTGATACTGCGCTAATTATTTTTCCTGTAGTTACTTCCATCCATTCAATTCGACTATTTTCAGGCGCTTCTACAAAAATTAACCGACTAGTCGTATCACAAACTTCTTCATCTTCACTTATATCAAATTCTTGAACAGCAGGAACTTCTA
Source organism: Devaleraea mollis (assembly GCA_032361265.1). Taxonomy (NCBI): domain Eukaryota; phylum Rhodophyta; class Florideophyceae; order Palmariales; family Palmariaceae; genus Devaleraea; species Devaleraea mollis. The sequence continues at coordinate 3,370 of JAULCF010584426.1, read as the reverse complement.
CACGCACTATTTCTTCTTTGACACAGCCATCTTGAGTGATTATAACGGTAAAGTCTACAGATTTTGACGTAGTAGTGATAGGGTTAGCTATATTTGGATTATCTAATAATTCTGCTGGAAACCATTCGTAAGTAATGCCTTCTGTTATGGCATTTGGATTCAATTCCGTTGGCACCTCACTGCAAATTAAATGGGTAGTTGATATGGTTGGTTGGTTAATCACTTTGAAAGAACGAGTTTTAGAAGTTGTTCCATCACAACCAATATCTGTTGTGATTTCTAAAGTAATCGCTGTTTCTATCCCCTCTGTTAAAGTAATAACTGGATTTTCCGCTGAAGAAGTCAGTCCATTTCCAAAATCCCATTTCCAAGCGGTAATATTTCCTGGAGTCGCAGTTGATTTATCTTTAAAACTAATGACGCCCTCATCCACACAAGGGTCATAAATTACTTCAAAATCAGCTACTGTTTTAGCGTTTGCTACTAAGCTTAATGGTTTACTAGCAATAATACCTCTTTCTTCCGCACAAGGTACTTCTGGCTTCAAACGTAAGCTTACAGCATAATCTCCTGCCTCCATATAAGTATGTGTTGGGTCGATTTCGGTGGATGTATTACCATCTCCAAAATCCCAAATATAATATTCCGAAGAAGCTCCTCCATTAGCAAAATTGACGGTTAATCCATCACATTGAGGCGTTGTAGTAATCCCATCAGGGAGGTTGGTTTGAATAGAGGTTATCGTCACTTCTTTTGTAACAGTACAGCCAAAAGCATTCGTAACTGTTACACTCACAACAGGGTTGGTAGCACTTGGAAAAAGAGTTGGTGTGGCTGTCCCCTGCCCTGTCATTACTAATTCAGCAGGTGACCATTCATATTTAATAAATCCTTCGCCCTCTAAAGTTACTTGAACAGGTGCATTATCACAAGTCATAGCAGTAGCCGTTAATTCAGCAGAGATGCCTGTATTCTTAGCTACCACAAAAGACTTTGTGACCGAGCAGCCTGTCGTATTATCAGTAATGGTTACACTGTAATTCCCTTCACTTAAAGCCGTTCGGTCAGCAGTTTGGTTTTCCCCAGTTAAGTCTTCCCATTGAATGCTATAATTAGATTCGTTAGTTATTAAGTCTAAGTCAATTGCACCTAAAATAGTACAACCTTCATCCAACACTTTTGAATCGGTAATAATTGGTTCATACTCTTCTACAGAGAAAAACTGCCGATTCAATTCTATTCCATCTGCATCTAATGTGACAAAAATATACTTACCAAAAGTAGATAAAGCATTTTCGTCATAAGTTGTACCTTCTTCATCGGTAATTGTTACTTGTATTGGTTGTTTAAAACATCTAAAGTTATTAACATCATACACCAGTTTACCCGTTTCATTAGGACAAACGATTAATTCTGAAATAGTCGCTTCTAGGGGAATTTCTAATTCAGGAACAGTAAAAGATACGGTTGCTTCACATCCTCTAAAATCATCAGTTACGGTAACATCATACGCTCCAGATTTCAAATCCGTTCGGACAGAATCCGCTCCCCAACTATAGGTCAAATTACCAAAAGCATTAGCTGTATTAATTGTAACTACTCCGATAGGCTGATTACATTCAGGTATTGAATCAACAGAAGCAGTGACTTCCAACGCACAGGTAAAGCATTCTCCTTTGACCATAATACTATCAATAGTCAAACGACAATCTGCTTCATCTGTTACCGTCACAGAATACGAACCATTTTCAATCATTCGACGATCTCTAGGATTAATTTGACCATCTTGGTCTGCCCAATCGTAGGTATATTGTCCATTACCACCGCTTGTACTTAATAAAATAGTGTTATCTACACTACAGGTTTTTGGGATGACGGTCACTTCGACCAATAAAAAATCAGGTGCTGTAATGTCAAAACAAATTGCTCCTCCTAGACAACCATTGGCGTCTTTTACAATTAAACAATAAGCCCCAACGGGTAAGGCATCGGCAGTAAATTCTTTACCACCTCTATCTGTAATAATAACACTAGCTGGTCCAGAAAAACCAGTTTGCGTTGTCAGTTGATATCGAACAAAACCATCACTTCGACCTGCACAGCTTACATTTGAAATGGTATCCAGTTTAATATTGGCATTTGGCACATTATTTAAGAGCGTAAATAATACGGACTCGGTACAACCTGTAATATTGTCATTAACTGTAATATCATAAGTGCCACTCGGTAAATTATGATGAGTAGCAGCGCCCCAACTATAGCTATAATCACCACTTCCTCCCGCTACATTAATAGTGGCAGTACCATTACTTTCACCACAATCAGGATGCTGGTCAATCGTTGTTGTTATTGCAAGACCACTTTCTAAACCAATATTGACGGTCAGAATATCCATACAGTCATCTGATCCAGGAATAGTTACCGTTACTAAATATTCGCCCGCCGATAAATCTCTTCTAAAACCACCTGTCCCTCCATCACTCCAATTATAAGTCAAAGTACCGGGCACAAATAACGCTGTCCCTTTTTCTTGATTACAAATTTCTGGGTCATTCCGCAAAAGGGTGATTGGGCCAATATTAGTATGACCAATATTGATAGTTTCTGTTTTAGCACAGAAGGCATTATTTTTATCCGTAATCGTCACTTTATAAGAACCCGCGGGTAAACCAGTTGCGCCAGTTCCATTGATGGCATTATCTGACCACTGATAATTAAATGCATTATCATCTCCTTCCATTTCAATTTGAATGCCCCCATCACTTTCGCCACAAGTTGCTTCAAAAACCAATACTTTTTCTAAAACTGGTTCGCTGCAATTACAATTATCTTTAACAAAAGTACTTCCAATATATTCACAGTCATTCCCATCAGTTATGGTTACGCCATAAAATCCAGGAATTAAATCCGTCAACGATGCACTTGTTGCCCCATTTGACCATTGAAAAGATAAATCTCCTTTTGCACCAGTTGTCGTTATAAATATAGCTCCATCATTACCTGCACAACTAGTCGGTCGAGTTTCTGAAATAGTCGCCATTAAAGTACAATCCGCCTCCACTATGACCACAGTCGTTTTTTCACAACCATTACCATCCGTCACCGTCACCGTATAATTTCCAGCCGAAACATTTTCTAAATTTTGGGTCGTTGCCCCATTACTCCAAACAAATGTATAGGGCAATGTACCTCCAATAATATCAATGGAAATGCTTCCATCTGAAGTGTTTAAGTCCACAGCATTCGTTGTAGAAATATCTAAGCCGATACTAGATGGTTGCCCAATAGTAATCCCTTTAATGGATTGACAGCCATCTCTATCTGTTACCGTTAAAAAATAAGTACCTGACAAAAGGTCATTTACATCTTC
>JAULCF010582204.1:0-11117 GCA_032361265.1 Devaleraea mollis | reverse complement strand
CCCAATCCAAATTATGAAGTCCGCTAGCTTTGAAAACTTAGAAGAGCGTCTTGCACTTGAAGACCGCTATAGCTATGTTTTTGCAGCAGAACTTGGCACGCTTGACTATGCATTTGCTAGCCCAAGTTTATCAGCACAAGTCACTGGTTTTGATGTTTGGCATATCAATAGTGATGAGTCTAGAATTTATGACTATAATTTAGAATATAATCCTGAATATTTGTATGAGGTTAGTCCGTTTAGATCATCTGATCATGATCCTGTGATTGTTGGGATTGATTTGAAATAAGGAAAGATTCTAGAGGCTCTAGAACCCAGTTGAAAAATTAATTAACTAGAGTGTCAATGCCGACACAATTTGTTTCGGCATTTTTAAGTTATGCACTTTTGTAAAGTGCTAACCAGACTTCTTAACAAACTTTGTTAGGATAACAATCCGTTGACCACTCACACGACCTTCAATATGCTCAGCATTGTCATGTACTAACGAAATACCACGAACTGCTGTACCACGCTTAGCAGTAAAGTTAGCACCTTTTACATCTAAGTCTTTAATTAGGGTTACGTTGTCACCAGTTGCTAGTACAGTGCCATTGCTATCAATATGTTTTACGGTATCAGCGCTGTCTGTAGATTGCCCAGCTCGAGCCCACGCAAGTGTCTCGTCATCAAGATAAAGCATATCGAGTAAATCCTGCGCCCAAGATTCATCAGCACTTAAATGGTTAAGCATACGCCAAGCCACAACTTGTACAGCTGAGTTTTCATTCCACATGCTGTCATTTAAACAGCGCCAGTGGTGAACATCAATTGTGTCTGGGTTTTGAAGTTGTCCGTTGCAGTTAGCACAAACAAGCACACATTCATCAGCATTTGAACTGCTGCTCGAGCTTGCGTCTTGAGGTACTTCGTAAACGTTTAGATCATCTGGACTGCTGCACAATTCGCATTTGGAATCGCTACGAGTTTTTAGGGTTGCTTCTAGTGTCATAAATTAGGGTTTCTGTATTTCTTAAAATTAGTTTTTAGCTGTTTTCTGGTGTGTTTTCTGGTGTGTAGTAAGCATCTTCTTGTGAACCAACAAAACTTGGTACATCGTAACCCAGTAGTTTTCTAATAGTTGCAATTTGGCCTATGTGAAAGTAGTAGTGACCAATCACACGGGTTAGTAGTGAGCCTGTATTTTCTTTGGCTTTTTCGAAGGTGTTTTCTAAGTCAGAGCTAGTAGCTGTTTCTAACCAACCATTGCTTTGCTCTGTAATTGCTTTCCAAAGCTCAAAAAGTTCAGCGAATTCTTTAGGATCTTCAACTTTGCTGCCATAGGCTTTTAAGTTCTTTTCGACAAGTTCTTCGCCCCTGAAAAAGAGCCAGTAGGCTTGTTCTTGCATAGATAAGTGACCAATCATCCATGCGATGCTATTTAAGCCTCCTACTTCTTTATTTAAATCGGCTTCTGAGATGCCATCTAGTACGCGCTCGAGCTCACGGCGTACGTGCCAAACATATCTTACTAAGTGGTGTGCCATAGCTAAGTTTTACCATAAATATTTTTCAGGACATTCGGGTCATACGAAGGTCATCATCTTAACGATAGCCTGAACGCATAAAGGCTTGAGTTAACAAGCTTGTTAGGATGGTTATTATGAACAGACAGCTAATGCATTTATTTAGGCGCAGAGGACTTAGGTTTCTTGTTGTCGCAGTTGTTGCTATTGGAGCTTTTTTAGCCAATGGTGATACTACAGAGCTAAAAAATCTTTTACTACAAGTACCTGGGGGTAGCCAGATTTCGGCTGCTCTTTTCCAAGATTCACCTTCTGCTGGAAGTTCAAGACTTGGAAGTCAGGCTACAGGCAGCTTAGTCATGGAAAATGTCAAAGTGTATAACTATGACAAGATAGCCTACGAAGGAAATGTGGATTTAGGGCCAACCCTCGCACGTATTGAGCGAGGTGAGCGAGATGCACACAGCAATGATGGCAGTACCTTTGGTAATCGTGAAAAGCGCTTACCTATTCAAAGCGACCGAAGCTATTACACTGAATATGTAGTGCGAACGCCAGGTATATCAGGAGCGGGACCACAACGTTTGGTGATAGGCAAAAGCGGTGAGGTATACTATACTGCTGACCATTATGATAGTTTTACTAAAGTAAATGTCGAATAGTCAGTTTAAGGCTATAAGTTTAGCGCTACAAATAGTTATAAATCTCCCAATAAAGGTTGCACCAAATCATGTCTAAAGAACTAACCCACGTATATCAAATTGTAAAAGAATCGATTGAGACTAAGCAAACAGTCGTACGCATCCAAACAGAAATTCCTGCGGATGTTGTTATGACAGGTTTTGAATTAGATGGCTATACTGCGATTATTGTCGATCAAGCCCCTGTGTTTAACAAATTCACCTTGCTTCATGCGCTTTACCAAAGTTGTTCGTTCCCTGGCTATTTTGGTTTTAATTGGGACGCTTTAAGCGATGTCCTAGTCACTTTAGATGATGGTGTAGAAGATGAGCCATCAATTGACGGACCACAATCAGCTGGTTCTGAAGATGATAATGAAGAAGAACTTGAAACATCTGAAGGTGTTATGTTGATTTTCAATGACTTTGGTATTTTAGAAGAGCGTGCTGAAGATGTTGCAGCAAGCTTCTTGGATACTATTGAAGAAGCTGCTGACAAGCGTGCAGCCACTGACGTTCCACCCCTTAAGGTTATTGTTTTAGGTCCTGTAGATTAAGTACTAGAAACTAAGTTTGTTTAGGTACTTAAAGAGCTACTGAACAAATCTTGTTCAGGTTGCAATATGAAGGCTGTATAAAGTTTCTGCTAGACATTCCCTCGTAGATTCGCTAAGCTAAGGCAACAGGACTGACTTTTTCTTTTCAGTTTGATTTGGAGAAATATTATGGCACAATCAGGTTTTGACAAACTTATCGATATGGTTGATTCACGTTATCGTTTATCAATGGTGGTTGGCAGACGTGCTGCACAGTTAAAAATTGGTGTACCTTCAGTGCTTGAAGCGCATGAAGAACCAAAAACACGCAACACTGTGAGTGTAGCCTTAAAAGAGCTCGAGCTAGATAAGCCAATCGTATTTGGTACAAAGCGTGACCTACCTACTACAGAAGAAGTTCGTAAAATGCTAGACCGTGAGCGCAAAGAAAGCCGCGAAAGCGACGCTGATTCTTACTCTGTACTAGTTGGCGATGACGCAGCTCCAGCAGCTGGCGATAAGTAAGACAACTACAAACTTACAATATATATTGAAAGAAGCTCGAGCCTCATTTGGGGGGCTCGAGCTTCTTTTTTTGTTTAGGTTTGAATCTAAAGCTTTAGAGTAAGCTTGCAACTACACGTCTGAGTTGTGCTTTGGACAGATTGCTAGATAATTCTATAAACTGATTTCCTTTTAAAAAGCTTGCTACTTGTACAGTTTCGCCATCTTCTAGGTATTGTTCAAATAAGACTACTTGTCTTTCGATGCGTGTTTTATCAACTTCTGTTAAGTCATACTCCCAGTAATCGAATACTCCTTCGACTGTAGTTGCTGGTGCTTCTTCTGAAACGATTGATAGATAGTCATCTCCATAGTCTTCATCTAAGTATTCAAGAATTGTTAGCTCAGAACCTTCGTAGGTATCGGTATAAGCTTCTGATAATTCAAGTGATGCAGGTAAGTAACTTGGTACTAGGGTTGCAGGTGGGTGAATTTCTTGCTCATTATTTTGAGACGGTAAACCTAATGTGCTTGCTACAGAGTTAGCAATTGAACCGAAGAAACCATTTGATTCTTGCACAAGTCCTTCGACTTCAGGTGTTGCGAAGTTAGCCACAGTATCGATACGTATAGCCGCAGTTACGGTAGTTGTTGCAGGGTTTATAGCAATACTATAGTTGCTAATGCTACAAGATGCTTCATCGCTAGGACGTTCTGGATTAAAGGCAATGAGGTAGAGTTTATCAAAGTCATTTGCATTAAGTGTGATACCTGCTTTAGCTACATCAAATACGGATGCTTCTTGATTACGAATACCTACTACTTGTCCTTCTAGATTTGGAGAATCTAAAGTAATCGTTTGAAGTCCTTGAAAATCCAACTCTATAAAATCTGTTGCAAGTTGACCTACACCATCAGTAGCACTAAAGCCATCGTTTGAAACACTTGCTTCTAGTCGAACAGTTGGGAATTTATTTCCTTCTTCAAAATTACGTGTTAGTAGCGCAACTGAAAAATCTTTGAAGCTCTGATTAGTATCTGTGCCGTAAGGTTTCAGTGCAGCGTCGATAGCATCGTAACTATCTTTAAAACGTGCTTCTTCCCAAATAGATTTTACGATGTCTGGACTATAGTTCTCAGAAAGATACTGCAAATAAATCCACATGCCATAAACACGACCATCATCTTCTATACGTGTTTCGCCACCATAGCTTGCTTGACAACTATCAGGTGATTTAAATACTGAATCGAGCATTTCATGTGAGCTATCAAGGCTATCAAAAAGCTGTTCTTCTATCCAACTAGCGCCACCTTCCCAAAGCCAATCATTGGGTTCTTTAGCGTCGTAACCAAACTGAATTGCATGTTGATATTCGTGTGCTAAAAGAACTTTGAGGTAGTCACGAGACTTTTTTAAACTTGCTTCTTCGTAACCAGTACCTATCGCTATAAAAGAAAATGCTGAATTCTTTTCTTTAACGTTTGGAGTAAGTGGATTATCGCCAACAATAGATTCTTCATAATCGCCTTCGGCAAATCCGCCACCTTCGGTTTCAGCAAGTAGGTAAATGTCATAGAGATCATTACCGCCCCACTTACCATCTTTTGGTGGATGTGCCCAACCAAGTGCAAGCTGCTTAGCTTTTACCTCTTCTGAATAGGTTGCTACATCTTCAACATAGTCAGGAATGCCGTTACGATTTTCATCACCTTTTTCTACTTTATCTTTACCTTTTAGCGTGTAGTGGATTCTGAAGTTTTCTGAATCAAAGGTTTGTTCTTCTTTGAGTGTTGGATGGGTAAAAACATCTTCATCACTAAAAGCTTCATTATCAAGACTTCTTACATGATTTGTTGCGTCAGGAGTTTGATTGAGTAAATACCCTATTCCCAAAATGCTACCTGCTAGAATTCCTGTTGCTGCTACGGTTGTTACAATAGTTGAAGTGATTCTTTTTAGAGCTTTTTTAACTGCCGGTTGTGTTTTTAGGTCATTGTTTTTCATATACCTATTTTAAGGTGGCGTGACGCTATAAGGCATCTCCTAAGAGAGGTATAGCTGACTAACCCATTTAGGTTAGGTGTTGTTGTTTTTGTGTAAGAAGGAAGTTGCAGACTAACTCAGGGATACCAATTTTAATGCTTCTATCAGAAGTATCTAGCTAAGTAGTAATTAGTTAGAAAAAGAAAAATGCCTGTGGTGACAAGCCACAGGCATTCACTAAGGGCTATCTATAATTATCTAGTGGTTTGTTTTTGTGCTGTTTCTATGACATCATTTTTTGCATCTACTGTTGTAGGCATAATCAAACGTCCATGACGATCTTTTGTGATGTAACTATAAAACCAATTACTCAAGACTAAAAAGCGATTCTGAAATCCGATTAAGTAAATAATATGGATAAAGAGCCAAGCTAACCAACCGATAAAGCCACGTAATTTAAGGCCACCAAGATTTGGCGACATTTCTGCAATACCTGCATTACGCCCTACAATTGCCATCGTACCTTTATCAAAGTATTTGAAGTCTTTTCTCGGTGTGCCATTTAAATCAGCCATAATTTGTTTTGCAACATGATTGCCTTGTTGAATAGCTACAGGGCTAAGCTGAGGATACAGATTGCCCTTACTGTCGGTTGCACCTGCTAAATCGCCTGCGACAAAAGCGTTGGGTCTAGACGCTATACTTAAGTCTGGATTAACTGCGATTCTATAGCCACGGGTGAGTTCTACATCAAGTGCTTCGGCAATAGGATGTGCTCGTACACCAGCAGCCCAAATTAAAGTATGACTAGGAATAATTTCACCAGATGCTAGCGTGACATTTTTAGGGCTGACAGATGTTACAGATTCACCTAAACGTACATTCACGCCCATTTTCTCTAAACTATCTTTTGCATAGGTACCGCTACCTTCGCTGTAAGGACCTAGTAGACGGTCAGTTTGTTCTACTAGAATTACATTGACTTTATCAAATTTGAGCTTGGGAAAGTCTTGACTGAGTACATTATTGTAAAGTTCAGTAAGTGCGCCAGCCATCTCGACACCTGTGGGTCCGCCCCCTACGATAACGACATTAAGCAAACCATCTTCAAAAGTGTTTGGGGATTTATTGGCTTCTTCAAAACATGCCAAGATGTGGCTGCGTATGTTGATAGAATCTTGTAAGCTTTTTAGGAAAAAAGCATTGTCTTGAACACCTTCTACACCAAAGTCATTGTAAATTGCACCTGTTGCTAAAATAAGATAATCAAAGCTTACAGTTTCGTCATCTGCTAAGATAACCTCTTTTTTAGCCCAGTCAACAGACTGAACGGTTGCTTGTAAAAAGTCGAAGTTCTTTTGGTTTCTAAAAGTGGCACGAACGCTATGGGCAATCTCACCAGGGCTAAGTGCCGAGGTTGCAACTTGGTAGAGGAGGGGTTGGAAGGTGTGATAGTTGTATTGGTCTATAAGTAGAACATCAGCATTTGCAGATTTTAGTTTTTTAACTGCATTGATGCCTGAAAAACCAGCACCGACAATAACAATACGTTTACGTCCAGAAGTACTCTTGTGAATTTCTAGAGTTTGTTCATCTGTTAGATCTGAATCTTTTGAATTGTTGTTGACTTGACTGATTGAACTTAAAACGGATGATGATACAGTTGCATGAAGTTTTGTGGGCATCGCTCCACCTTCCTTAATATTTCTAGATAGTACAATAAGTATTTATATAAAAGCAAACGCTTTATTTCACATACTCCTTAATCATTGCATTAGTAAGCAGTGGAATGAAGTTGTGTAATTGGGTAGTGCTAAAAATTAAAATCGTGCGAGACAAGTGTTTTGTAAGAGGGGTTTAAGACGAAAGAAGTTATCGTGAAGCATTGGATTTGCTAAGGCAGCAGTCTTGTTAATCAGCTTAATTAGTAGTGGGGTGATTTTTTGTTAGACCAATATTGTTTAAAAAACTGTTTAAGAAAATTGGTTTTGTGTTTTGTATGTCTTGTTGGTTTTTGTTTTTCACTTGGTATTGCTCAAGATGTTAATGAAAATATAGATGCACTATTAGAAAATCCAGAAGCAGACTTTACAGTTAATTTGTGGTTGGACAAACGCTACGCTGATGGTCGGGATGCCACTTATATAATAGGGGAAAGCATTGAGATAGGGCTGAAGGTAAGCTCGAGCTCCTACGTTTACCTCTACAATATCCACAGCGATGGAACCGTTCTACAAATCTACCCCAACCGTTATGAAAGTGCGAACTTTCTGAGTTCAGAAAATACACTTTACTTCGGCATAAAAGGCGATAACTATCATTTTAAAGCTGCGGGTCCAGAAGGTAAAGACACCTTTATAGCAATCGCAAGCCGTACAAAGCTAACTACAGATAGACTAGCCAACTTCTTAACGAGTAGTGGCATTTTTGCCGTTGGTTATCATAGTCAAGAGAGCTTTGTAGAGAATCTTCAAATACTTGTAGAGCCTTTAGAGAATTATGAATGGGTAACAATGAGTGTTGGAATAAACATTCGCGAGTAGCTAGTTCAAGCATCTGGGTTAAGTAACTAGTTTAAGAATATTAGGTGCTTAAGTAGGCTCAACTGTATCAATAGGTAAAGCAACTTTAATAGCCTCAGCCATACTCATAGGTTTTTCAAAGTTATGGGCAAATTCTTGTTTAAATAGTGCCCATTGTTCTGGTGTTTTCTGTACACTTTTTTTGTCGGTCCAGCCCCAAAAACTACCGTAATAAGCCTTAGCCTGACACAACTCTTCGTAAAAAATTCTGGCACTTAAGCCACCTTCAGTTAAGTAACCAGAGGTTTCAAAGGTTTGAATAGCAGATTTTCTGTCATAAGGAACAGCTTGAAAGTCTATTTGCCAAGCCTCATCTACTTTGCTTAGTAGGATGTACTGTGCTCTTGGATCACCATTAAAAGGTGTACCTACTGCGCCTGTATTGATGATTTGACGTTTGCCAAAACTACGTGTCATGGTTCGGTGGGTGTGTGAACCAACATATACATCGGCAGGATGCATTTGGGTGATTTCAGAAATATCATCATCACTTAAAAAGCGCCCATAGCCTTCTCGGTAGTGTCTGGGACTGCCGTGGCTTATGAGCACATCGCCAGCCTGAGCATCTTCTATACGTATAGTCATAGGTAACGTAGCAAGTAAGTCAAGCCAACCATCATTTTCTAACTGTTCGACCACCCACGCGGTACTTAACCAAAAAGGGTCATCAAACCATTCTTTAGGTAGTTTGTCGCTACGAGATTTCCAAAGGCACATCAAGTCATCGTGGTTGCCAAGTACGAGTTCGGCTTTTGGATTGTTTAGGCTTTGTAAGCGTTCTAGTACTTTGGGGCTGTTTGGATTCCTGTTGACGCTATCACCATTGACGATTAACCTATCGATATTGTGCTGCTCGAGCTCCGCAAGAACTGCGTCGAGTGCATGTAGGTTTCCGTGGATGTCGGCGATGATGGCTATTCTCAAAGTAACTCAGTCTAGCATGTGTTAGGAAATCAGGAGATGGCGAATTTCTAGGAGATGCTAAAAAGTTTGTTGATTGAAAAACTCTATAAAAGCCCTGGCCCTGTGAGAGCACAATTCCAAATGTGGATGTATCAGCGTGAAAGAGCGTTTTAAATACTGCTTCCCTAAAGGAATATGAACCAACTGTCCAGATTCCAGCTCTTCAGAAACAGCCAAGCGAGATAAAAAGGCAATCCCTAAATTACCTCGAACAGCACGCTTAATAGCTTCGATACCTGTAACTTGTATATGTTTTTCGATGACTAGATTTTCCTGCTCGAGCATATTCTCGACCACATGCCGTGTGCCAGAACTGGCCTCTGCCCAGACAATCGTATAGTTTTGAAAGGTATTAGCAGATACATCGGTAGGTAACTTGGCTAAAGGATGCTCTGGATTTGTTACCAAAACAATTTCATCGCTATAAAATCCTGTGTAGCTAAAAGAACCATCTAATGGACTGAGTTCTTCAAGTGGTATCTCGACAAAAGCAATTTCTGCTTGACCTTGTAGCAAAATATCCAAAGCTTCTTTTGAATAACGGGTATTGAGCTGGATGTTTAGGTTGTTGTGTTGGCTGTTAAAACTTGTGAGTAGCTCAGGAAGTAGGTATACGCCGATGGTTAGGCTGGCGACTAGTTTTAGGGTGCCGATGCCTAGATTTTTATAGTCGCTACAGTACAATTTGGTGGCTTCGAAGGCTCTGGTTATGGCTCGAGCGTGTACAAGCAATCCCTCTCCAGCTTCTGTAAGCCTAATCCCCTCAGAATGTTTGATATAAAGCGGTTCCCCAAAAGCCGCTGTCAATTGTCGAAGCTGAGCAGAAATCGCAGGCTGTGTCCTAAAAAGTTTATTAGCTGCCTTAGTAATATTCTCTTCTTCAGCAACCACAACAAAAGTAATTAAATGCTCAATCTTCATACCCAATGAGTATAACATCCTCATAAGAAATATTTATAACAACATCAAAACATAAATTAGCTTTTATGATACATATCCCGTATAGTTTAAAGTGAATATTACGTAAGGTTTAAACGTTAGTAGTTACAAGTGCCTGAAAACATATAAGCTTTTAAGTACTTAAGATAAGAATGTCTATTTGAGCGCATAAATGTTTTCAAATGAGGTTCATACTTAAAGCGATACCGTGTCAAGGTATATGGTTTAAAAGGTATATAGTTTAACTAATGTAACGAATAGTTTAAGAAATAAAGGTGACGAAGTTATGGCAACAGTGAGTGAAGCATTACTCCAAGAACTCAAAGCGCAAGGTGCAGATTTTTTTGTATCAGTGCCTTGTAAGCTATTAGGTGGCTTGATTAACCTACTTGAAGAAGACGATAGCGTTGGCTATATGGCCGCAAACAAAGAAGAAGAAGCATTAGGTATCTGTGCAGGTGCATATTTTGGTGGCAAAACACCAGTCTTAATTATGCAAAATACAGGTATCGGAACCATGCTCTCTTCTATGTGTTCGCTAGGTCTTTACTATCAACTACCAATTACCATGATTGTAAGCCATCGTGGTTCTTGTGGTGAGCCAGTTGGTGCGCAAGTACCAATGGGTATCGCTGCACAACCTCTACTCGAAACTGTAGGCGTACTAACCTATAACTTTGATGATGCCAAAGATATCAATAAGGTTGGCAATCTAGTGAATCACGCTCAAGTAGCACAACGTCCAGTTGCTGCTTTACTTGATTTCGACTTCTGGAACACTGATATGACCGATATTGCGGGGGTCAAATAATGGCTTTTAGACGTTTTGAACTACTAAAATCAATTGCACCAATTCTTGAAAACCACTTAGTTGTTTGTAACATTGGTTTTCCATCCCAAGAACTTTATTCTATAAATGATTCTCCAAACTTTTTCTATATGCTAGGTTCAATGGGCTTGTCGTCATCTATCGGTTTAGGCGTAAGCACTACTACGGATAAATCAGTCGTATCTATCGATGGTGATGGTAGCGTATTAATGAACTTAGGTACCCTCGCAACGATTGCTAACCAAGCACCAAAAAACTACACGCTACTTATTGTAGATAACGGTGCATATGGTTCAACAGGTGATCAAGCGACTTATACCTCTATGAAAACTAGCCTTGCTGCTATGGCAAAAGGTGCTGGTGTTGAGAGTGTGACTGAAGTTGCTGGAACTGAACTTGGTCCAGTTCTTGAAAAATGTCTTTCAACCGATGGCCCACATGTGATTGTAGCAAAAGTGGAACCAGGTAGTCCAAAACTTACACCAATTCCAATGCCGCCAAGTGTTATTCGTGAGCGTTTTAAAGCTGCGGTTAAAAGCTAATAATGAACTTGCAAGATGATGAATTTTTTGAGCATGTATGGGTTGAATCTGTA
>JAULCF010581093.1:0-11117 GCA_032361265.1 Devaleraea mollis | reverse complement strand
TTTGCGGACGTATTTTTTTGTTTTGTGTTTTGTACCGCACCGAAAAGATCTATTCGTAAATCTATTATTTACCTATTATCAGAAATAGTTTTATTTTGGATCTATTTCTCACTCCAATAGATCGATTTTGGTTCTATTTGTGCTTTTAGTGACACGAACTAGATGCACACGTGGACAAACTTCGGGGCGGTTTTCACTGCTGAACCAAGTTCAGCCTCTCATTTTGTGCTGGCCTTCGTCCTGGGACGGCATGTCCGCTGTTCGATGCATCGACCATCGATGGTCGTATTTGTGCAATGACAGGAAAGGCAGAACCAAAAGTATGATACCTCTGGACCTGCCTTTCTCCGTCATTTTATTGATTGTAATGGAGGAGGACCCCGTCCGTCACTGGCAAGCATCATGGCTGTGGACATGCCCGGATTGCTCAGGCTATTGGCCTAGAATGATATCATTGACCGACAAGGATTCCATTCGCAGAGTTTTGGACGGGACTTTTGGTGGCCACCACTGCGATGGCGGTGGCTCATTTATAGTCATGCATTGAGCTTCTTAACCTGCATTTCTCCCACCGTAACTTCCCTCCGCTATCACTTCCTCCCCACTTCATCTCTGCAATAGCTTTCATCATCATGGGCCGTGGGATGGGTGGCAGATGATGGCGAAAACAAAATAGCATTATACTGCGCGCTGCAGGAAAATGTATTAGAACTGTTCTATTCCACAAAAGTTAGAACCGTGAAATATATCAATACAACCATGGAATAGGGCGCCTTATGAGATATGTTTTATTCATTCAAAATTATACACGTACGCAAAAATCAGTAACAAACGTACGAAATAGAATAGAAATTCGTCCGCGGTAAATATGCTCTAAGGCACAAGTAGATTACCTTATAAAGGAATACCGTTCAGTCTTTTCTTCAAAGCTACTGGTAGACCACCCTGCAACATTGAACCCATTCGCATTCCTCTGAAGGAAGGAGTGACGCCAGTGCAAAGCATGGCGCACCGATATCCGCCACAAATACAAGCTTTTTTGTCGGATACGTGCGCAGGACTTAAAGGTGAAAACATCGTCCACCCTTTTCGCAGCGCCGAATTGGTAACCGCCCCTCTCCTAGTCCCTAAGACTCCACAGGCCATGTATCGCATGAAGGTGGACCTTAGACCGATCAACAATGCAACGATCAAGGACGATAGGCCTATGCCTAATACGGAGACAATGCTCCTCGACATGCAGAAGGCTCATTTCTTTGCACAAATGGATATGACACATGCCTATTTCCAAAAAAGCATACATCCAGAGGACAGGCACAAGCACAACTTCAGAGGAGCGGACTCTCATACCTTGTATGAGCCGCTCCGCTCCATGCAAGATGCGAAAAATTCTGGCATTCACTTGCAAGTGGGAGCCACGGAAGCCCTTAAGGATATTTCCAAAAATATTCTTATCTGGCTTGATGAATGGCACTTCCACGCTACTACCACTTTCGCCGAGCACATGGAATTGATGGAAAACTTCCTTGGGCAGTGCCGAGATTGGAACTTCACCCTAAGCCTGGGTAAGTGCTCTCTCGTAACACAAAATGCAAAGTGGTGCGGCCGAATCGTTACGACGGCAGGTATCACACTTGATCCCCGCCGTATCGACGATTTACTCTCCATGCAAAGGCCTGAGACGGCCGGAGATCTCCAATAATTTATCTGCGCGATAAATTGGATACGCAAGGGTATCCCGGAGTCAACAAGAATGTTGGTCCGTTGCAAGCCCTCCTGTTAACCTAAACAAAAATCACAGTTCTAAAAGAATGCGCCGGAGAAGGTAAATCTGGGGTCTGGCATTTGGACCCCAGCGATCCACAAACTCTTTGAGGATCTCAAGAATCTCATCGCTGAGCGAGTCACGCTCAGCCACTTGGATCCGGCAAAGAGGCTGTGCATGAACACCGACGCCTCAGAACATTACTGAGCGGGTGTTCTCACACAAATCCCACAGGAGCATGCAGCTAAGCCTCAAGCAGAGCAACGGCACAAACCACTAGCGTTTGTTTGTTAGTGGCGCTTTTACCGGCGCTATGTCAAGGTGGTCGATCTGTGAGAAGAAGGCGTTTGCCATGGTCTACTCCATGGCACAAACGGAATACTACACCGCTTGCGCAGAAACAAGCATCAACACAGATCACTGCAACCTCATCTTTATCTTCGACCCTTTGAAGAGTGATCCAAATATGCCTGCATATTTGGTGTCTAAGATACAGCGCTGGGCACTCATACTCTCTTAGTTCGAGTATGTAGTGAGCCATGTGCCTGGGGAGTTCAATTACTTCCCAGATCTTATGACACGCTGGGTTGCTACTTCTAAAGTGCGCAGACTCTACGTGCATATTCCGGACGTAGACTCCCAGACGTTTGACAAAGACGCGATCTTAGACAAGATCAAAGAAGCTCAAAAAGCTATGTTACCAGTCGAGGCAATATTGCTCACCGTCGGCAGCAAGATATCCCACGGATGCCTGCTTCGAGATGGCAAGATCTATATACCCGAAACGGCGACGCAAATCAGAATAGATTTGTTGATCATGAGCCACTGTGGCCCAGCAGGACACAAAGGCCAAGCCGTCACCTCGAACCACGTGAAGGACAAATTCATGTGGACAGGCATTGTCAATGACATCAAGACAATTGTCAACAACTGTTTGCTCTGCTAATCGACCAAAGGGAAAATTCGAGTCACTCGCGAGCAAGCGCACACGCTGCACGCGAGTGGGCCTAACGAAATCCTGCATTTCGATTATCTCTACCTGTCAGGGGGCGAACAAAACTAGAAGTACATCCTTATCCTTAAGGTGACTTCAGAAGTTTTGTCTGGCTAGTCAAAACCCGCACCTGTGACACGGACAGTGTGGTGGAAGCTCTGAAGGATTGGATTAGCAACTTCGGAGCCCCTAAGACATGGGTCTCAGACCAAGGCAGTCACTTCAAAAATGAATTGATGGCAACGCTCGTGGCTGTACTCGGCACGAGGCATCACTTCACCTCAGCCTATCATGTTCAAAGCAATGAGACGTTAAAAGTGGTGTACCGCAAGACTATTCGCGCCTGTCGGGCGCTGCTATCCGAAAGCAAGCTTGGGCCAAAGGTTTGGCCAAATTTCACTAACATTATCCAAGATGTTTTGAACAACTCAAAGACCTCCAAGCTTGGCAAGGAGCTCGCCCCGATCACAGCATTCACAATGCTGCCGCCAATGAACCCATTGGCGGAACTGTTCCCAGCCGACACGGCGAGTACAGAGATTAAAACTTGGTCTCTCGCCATGGCGGCGCAGTTGATCTAATTTGAAAAAATACACGACGCTCTCCACGAGATGCATCGGTGCGTATCTGCAGCATCTCAAGAAAAGAGAGCTGCAGAGATTGAGCGGCACAATAAGGCGAAAAATGCTACCGCCAATAACTTTGATGTCGGTGACTTTGTCCTTATTGGGTGCCCTCAACCACAAAAGGTGAACAAGCTCACAGTCTCATGGACTGGACCATCAGGGGTTCTAGGTTTTACTACGCCCCTTGTTGCAAAATTTCAAAACCTCGTTGACGGCAAGGTACGGGACACCCACGTGTCGCGCCTGAAGTTCTATAACTCAGCCACACTGGATGTAACTGAGGAGCTCAAAGAGGACCTCACCTACTAACAGAAATCCCTCTACCTAGTGGAAGATTTTAAGGAAGTGCGACGGTCAACCCGTCGAAAATTTTAAGTGTTGGTAAGCTGGGTCGGATTCACGGGTGAGGACACATGGGAAGAGCTCAAAGTCCTTGCTGCGGATATACCGGTCCGACTCCTAGAATTTTTAACTTCCACTGAGAAGGACTCCTTGACCACTGCCGCAATCAAGAAAGTCCAAACCCTTCTCATGAAGGCTGGCGAACAGCGTGCGTAATCTATTTATGTAGTAGCCCTAGCATTAATGCTACGATATGCTTATAAACTCTAAGACTCCCAAAGGGCAAGTAAGTGCCCGAATATCCATGTATATTCGGGGTACGATTGCCAAGACAATCTAGAACGCGTTTCAACAACGCGGGCCAAGAAACTCTAGATCCTATGGCAGATCAGCAGTTTGTTGGCGAAAGTGTCTTCTAAAACAAAGTGGAGATGTTTACTGCCTTGCACATCTAACCCGTTAGTGTGACAACCGTAAACCGCAGTCAGATATCTAGTGGGAGTGGTCCCACGATAGAACACCAGGGGTCTCACCACCAAAAAAGTTGGCGAAAGGTCAGCCCATACCTACAAACCGCAGAGTTTGTGCCACAGTGTTTGAGCAAGCTTTTCAAACAACTGCAAAATGGACTTAACCCTGAGTGGTGTGACTAGTGCTGCTAACACGTACCTCACAGAGTCGTTAGATTCAGACTAGAGACACTGTTGTACAGGTAACGTGTTAGCAAGCCCAAGCGTTTTGCTTACAGTGTTGTCATCAATGACAACACTTCCACATCAGCTAACGTGCCGTACATCATTCACCGTGATCGCGCAAAACGACCGAGTTGCAGGCGGCCTCATAACTTACTCATAGACAGTGATATGAGCGTCGTATTCGACCGTCCAACAATAAACTCGAGTGAGTACATTCCGTACTTACCTCGGGCCTCAGGAGGAGATATGTACCGACGTCAACACTGACGCATCTTCCTCCTGGGTGCACCAAATCCCTTGCCGTGACTCAGTGCTTCACTCACTCACACACTTTCTCTATCTCACCCTAAACACGCGCCCTCTCTTCCCGGTTTCCAGCAAGAACATTGGGCCAAGGCTTGGGATGATGAACTCACGCGACATGACACGGAACTCAATATGTGGACCTATGAGGATCCCATACCAACAGATACCATATGTTATGACATTCAAGGCAAAAACAAACATGTATGGTGGTCTAGAAAGGCACAAAGTAAGATGTGCCAAACGGGGCGATCGTATGAGACCCGGCATAGACTTCGACGAAACTAGAACGGCTTCCCACGTGCCATCGCAGGTCGGGAGACGTTTAATCATAGCTGCATGCGTGGCTGAAGGACATGTCCTACAACCTGGGACGTCCCTGGGGTATATCTACGTGCACCTAACAACCCTAACCTACGAGTGGTCATGAAACAGTCACCAAGATCTAGTGGAACTCAACATGCCCCAGGGAAAGTTTGCGCTTTACAACGCGCCATGCCAGGAGACAAATCTGCCAATCAAGCATGGGATACGTGGCGCGATCACTGGTTAAGTAACTGGGGATGGACAAAAGTACTGGCAGAATCAAGTATGTTTCATACAATGACAGCTAATGGAATAGCGCGGATGGAAGCTGATAACGACGACTTCCTAGTCATCGCGTCAAATTTAGAATATCTCGACTTACTGGCAAAATTGCTAGAAGATGTATGGCAAATCAAGTTATTGACCTCTCGCGCAACATGATGCTGACGGAGAGGAATTTGTTCTCGGCGGCCGTCACGCAAGTCATCACCCGGATGGCGGCGAGTCTGTCTCCCTTTCGCAATGGGCAGCCCATCCAGGCAGTCGTTGATTGCATCAACGACATCTACCCGCCACACGTTGCGAAGCACCTCGGAGACCTCAGGCTCAAGCATCTCAAGGAGACGGAAGTGCTGCAGTCGGGCATCTGGGCGTCAACGGCGACACAGAAGCTCAAGGACGCGACGCCGGTGTCGACCGAAGAAGCCGAGAAGAAGGCGAGGGCGCGTGTCTTGGGCGCCGCGGGATGCTTTGGCGCCACGGAACCAGTCGAAATTGTCTTTGCAGGCCACCCGAACGTCGCGGAAATCGAGGAGAGGCGGGCAGGTGAGAGGACGGAGGTGCTGACCACCCTCGCTGCCTCTAACGCGGCAAAACGGCGGGCGCACAGCAGGGCGTAGCCAGCGGCGCAGGCGAACGCGAAGGCCGCAGCGGCGCTCGACCTGCCCACCATGCCGGCGACAAAGCAGCGCGCCTCCGACGAGGCGTGGAACAGAGACCGCCTTGGCATCGCCAGGGCGCGGGTCGAGGAGCTGAAAGCGACCATGAACGCGCACATCCACATCAACTCCTCCATAACCTTCGAGGAAGACTTCGCCGCTATCCACAAGGCCGCCGAAACCATGCAGCACGACGCCAGGAATCACTGCGACTACGTCGCGCGAGCCAAGAAGGCCCCGACTCCCAAACCGTCTACCTCTTCTCCACCGCCTCCTGGTTCCATCAACGCTACCAACGCTCCCGACGCACCGACAGCGGCCGCCCTGGGCGCACTCCAGTCTAAGTTTGCGCCGGCCAAGACCACCCCCGACATCGCGCGAAGGGCCCTGGAGCGCGACAAGGCGGCGAACGAGATGCTGGCAGAAGGCGACGCAGACATGTTCGAGACAGATGAATAGGCGGCTGCAACATTCACCACCAAAGACCTACACAGCTGCAACGTCGTGACTACGCGCATGACGCGCCGGATGCGCCGCACGTTGCGGAGGGCTGTCACAACCGCCGTAGACGCCAAGGCCAAGAGCGAGGCGTACAAGATGGCCGCCGGGAGGGCCGTGGATGCAGCTTCGGCGGGTGTCGACGCGGGCGTCCTCAGCCCAACGAGGAGAGCGGTCTTGCAGGCGCGAGAGAGCCTGGCCACAGCCCTGGCGAGGATGAACACGGCCGGGCCAGCGAGCGAGCCCAGAACGCCCTTCACATCGGCTCGGTGGCAGCGCGAGCAGTGACCAGGTTTATTGAGGAGGACGACGGGAGCATGGGCGACGAGGAGAGACTGGCGGCCAGCACGCTGCGGGACGCGCACGACTCCCTTGTTGCGGACATCGTCACTCTCGAGGACGAATTGAAGGATTCCTTCACCCCGGCGCCGCCGTTACTAATCGTGGGCGGAGAGCTTGACGAAGTTGCCACGCGTTTCCAGGCGCTTGTGGCGCAAGACGAGGGCATCGCCATCTCCCTCGGCGACATCGTCTCCCCGCCTCCGCTGGACGCCGACAGCGGCGGCAGTGACGATGACACGGGACCAGACCTCTCCAAATGCTTGTCTGCCGTGAATGAGGCCTCGGAGGAGGTACGGAGAGCCACAGATGCTCAGAGGAAAGCCTTCACCACCACGCAGGCAGCCAAGTCGCGCCTACCAGCAGCAGAGGCGGCAGTTGCGGTGGCCTCCGAGATCGCCCAGAGCCAGAGAGGACCTGACGGAAACCCGGCGATCGAAACGGACGCAGCGGCCCGACGAGACGACGTCGTTCGCGCACACGCGAGCGCCATACGCGCGTCCGTCCTGACGTCGGAGGCGGTGCAAAGGTGCGGCAACGGAGCGCATAAATGGCCAAGGCGCTGAATATGTTGAGCGGCGAGGCGCTGTGGGAGCGGCGGAAGAGCAGTTCGCACACAACAGCCAGGATCTGGCTGCCTTCAACGTGGGCTTCCAAGACCCCACGCCCCAGTCCTCCAAGACAAGCGAACTTTCGCAGATGGTCAGGGAGCTCGCGGCCCAGGAGCCCGCTCGGGACAATAGTGGCGCAGCCGAGGCCCAAGTCACCATCATTTTCCCGTCTCCACCACCGCTTCCATGAATCAGCCACAACAACCTCCACCAGTCCCAGTGACCCCAGCCCCTCATCCCCCCTCAACCTCCACTCCGACGCCAGCCATTGCCTTAGAGTGTCCGTTCACCTCCTGCCGGGCGCATCTCGCGCCCGCCAAAACCTTCCAGCGCCGTGACACGATCAGGAACCACCTCAACAACCTACACCTCAAGAGCCCCACCGTGCTGGCGGCCGGGACGAGCGCGTAACACAAAATCCTCCACTTCCGCCTCGAAGAGGCGGGCATGGAGCTCTGCAAGCGATGCAAGCGCATCCAAGTACCGCGATGCTTTTCTAGGTCATGCCCGTACACCCCGAAACCACGCCTCTCCCGTACGCCAGTTTGGCGGGGCAACGGACAGGCGGCTCCTACGCGGACTTCGAACGCAGAGGAAGCGTGAGCAGCCCATGTGTTCAACACCCCGGCTCTATCAGGCTCGGTGGCACAAAGAGATCTGCCGTCCCTCCAGCACATCCTCCTCACACCACTACGCAGCTCCGACATCACCAACGAGCTTCCCGGGACACTCCTCGACCGGGCCGCGTTGCTAGCGCAACGCCTTCTCCGCGAGATGTGCTTTGCGACAGCTGGGTCAGCGGAGAAGGATCGGGCCTTCAAAAAGCTAGTCCTTGCCTACCAGCTAGTCTTCCGCAAGTCCCTGCGTGGAGAGAAAGGATGGCGGACGCGTGCGGGAAGACACGCGGGCATGTGCGACAGCCTGAAGCGAGCGGAGGCTGGCGACCACACTGGCCTGTGGGAAGAGATGATGATGTCGCACGATCCCGCGTCGAGGCTGAAGTCGCGGTCGAAGAGCGACGCGCAGCACGAGCAGCAGGAACAGAGCCAGGGCGTCGCGTACGCTGAGCTACGCGCCTCTCTTCGAAGGCGCTCTATGGCAAAGCGGCGAAAGCGCTCGCACAGCGAGTGACACTCGACCCCGCATCTCCAGTGGTGCAGGCGAAGCTGCGAACACTTCACCCCACGCCGGTAGACCCCGTCTCCATAATCCCAGTGTGTGAGCTGCCGCCGAAGTCAACGGTAACCACAGACCAGGAGCGCGCGACCATCCAGCAGATGGACAAAGACTCAGCTACAGGCCCCGACAGAGCAGGCATTCCATGGCTGCTGCTAGTCGCGTCGAACGAGAAGCGACAAAGCGCCGACTTCTTCGGGCTGGATCTACTTACATGTGTGATTTACAAGATCAACGCGGGCGAATTCTCCGCCCACGTCAGCCACCTGCTGTCTGCCGCCAGCCTCATTCCACCCGACAAGGGAGAGGCCAATGTCCGGCCTATCGCCATTGGCATCTTCCTCAGGCGGCTCGAAACAAGGTCGCTCATGCCCGCTGCCGTGGAGGAGTCCAAAAACTACATCTTCCCCCTCCAGGTGGGTTGTGGCGTGAAATATGGAGCGGATGCCGCGGTCCATGACGTACAGAGCTTTATCGAAAAACACAGACACGACACGCACTAGATCATGATCGGAGCGAACGCGGAGAACGCATTCAACCGCACGAGCCGGGAGGAGATGCTGCAACAAACCGCGCAACACGCCCCTTCGCTCATCAGGCTGGCCAACGCGCTCTACGCCAAGGATCAGCCGTATCTGCGCCTCGGTGACGAGCTCATCAGAAAAAGGGAGGGCACGCAACAGGGAGACCCCGCCAGCGGCCTTCTATTCGCGCTCGCCATCCACCCGATAGTACGCAAGATCGAGCGCGACTGCGATCTCGTAATGCACCGATGGTACGCCGATGACGGTATCATCGGTGTAAGGATTGACCAGGTCCTCACCGCCCTCCGCATCATCGATGAGGAAGGCGCCAAGATACAGTTTCTCCTTCAACCGACCAAGATCAAGCCTACTGGCCGACGCAGAGTAGCGCCATCCTCAAGCCGCTGCTGGGCAAATTCTACATTGACGTCCGCCCCCCAGGCGAGGGCATCAAACTGCTGGGAGTATCGATAGGCTCGGCACAGTTCGTCCGCGATTTTCTATTGCACAAGTTCGACACTATCGACAAAGCCCGAGCCCTGGCCTCCACCGTCAAGGACGACCGAGCTGCGCACAACATCCACCGCGTCACCGCGTCGGCCTGCCGGGTGACGCACCTCCTCCGCCTCATCCCTCCGGATGGCGCGGTGGCTCTGTGGGATGACTTAGACAACCGCTAGTCCCGATCGTTCGAGTCGATATGCGACGTGCCACGGTCTGACGCATCGAGGGCTCATGCGCGTATTCCGCGAGCTCTAGCGGGGCTTGGTATCTACTCGGCAGTAGATATCTCGCAATACGCGTACGTCGGAAGCCTCATCGACTCCGCCGCCGTCCGCGCCGACAAGCGCAAACACTCCCCCACAGCCGAATACATCTACGCGCAGGCGGCGCCGTTAGTCCTCGCACTTCAGCCCTTCCTTGCGGCGCCCGCGGACGGCGTACTCCCTCCTCGCGACCCCAACGCCCTTGCAGAATTGCCTGAATCAACACAGAAAGTGCTCAGGCAGAGTCACGTCGAGGGAGTACGAGTACCGCGCCCGCTTCGTCGACGCGCCCAAGCCTCCGTCTACGTCGGCCGAACTCTGCCTCGCCGACTGGGCATTGCTCTTCACGCGCAGGCTCATGCTCGCGCTGCTACGCCCCGGCGCCAACGCCTTCCTCAGGGCCAGGCCAGTCGACGAGCCATTCTGCCCCCGGCTACTTTGGAGTACGATGATGAAGCTTTACCTAGGCTGCTACGTCTATGGAGGCGAGGAAGAAAACGGCCTGGCGAGATGCTGGCACTGCGGACGCGACGTCTTTGACCGATATGGCATTCACTCTATTTCGTGCTGTCAGACGGGGTGGGGCCGGGTCGCCAGACAAGATCGTCTAGCCAAGCTGTTCGAACGCTGGATAGCCCGCTCAGCGGGGCTCACTTCCCTAGGGAAGTAAAGCCGCGCCGAGGCCAGAGGCCTGCTGTTCGGAACGGCCTCCCGACCCGCTGACGTCCTGGTCTTTGCCCCGTCCCTGGCGCCAGGCGAGGCGCCCGACCGGCCCACGGCCATAGACTTCGTCGTCGCCGGTCCATTCAGTACGGGCAGTGCGTCCGCCAGACGGGTAGAACGAAACGCCGCAGCATCCTCGGACGCCATCCTCAGCAACACGACACAGAGGAAGATCAACGAGTACCACGCGAAAGTCGCCAGTGCATGGAAACAGGCGCGACCAACCAAGCCTCTCCCGGGCTCCCGACCAGACACACCCATGCCACCTGGGGGCCTCGAAGAGCTCACGGGCTTCAAGTTCAGGCCGGCTGTCTTCGACTCCTTCGGAGGATGCTCAGAAGACACGAGTGCTGGGCGCCGAACAGAAAGGGGAAGGCGTCCTCAAAAGGGAGGAGAGAGTGTTAGTAGAGCTAGAGCTAAAGCGAGAGGTATACGCACTCAGGAGGAAGAACCCGTGTAGGTGTTAGTTGCTCATCTCCTCCTGAGGCCCAAGGGGAGTACGTGATGTAC
>JAULCF010579982.1:0-11119 GCA_032361265.1 Devaleraea mollis | reverse complement strand
ATCATGGATGGTCTACGTTTTATGTCACGTGGCTAGTTGCGAAAACGTACAGTCATCGTTCGCGTCATTTAACGTGAAGAATGAGACGTTTTCTGTCGGGCATGGATGTGTGATAATTTCATTTTTATTTATTTTTACGACTTTTTCGCAGACAGTTTACGATAATATCATAAAAACTGTTGGGTTTGTCGCTCTAGTGAAAATGGAGCAAAATTAACAAAATTACAGTATCAAACAACCTCGTCAACCGCGGACAAAATTCGAAACTATTCCTAATCACTGTACGGAGCTTACAGTGGAATATTTTCTGTTCTGTTTCACTTAGAGCTACGTTCCATGGCTCATTCAAAAGCTCTGGGTCCAGAGAAAACCCTCCAACGGTTTTTGGCAAGTTTATGGGTGCCTCAAATACCAGCATTTCTAAAGTGCCCGCCACATATTCTATTATGTAAGGTATGTTTTAATAGCTGCATCCGGTACTAGAATGCGTGGTAGAGGTATATACACCTTCTCATACTGTATTCTCTCCAACTACTGTATACTAAATACCAGACTATGATACCATCTCAAAACGTTACAAGATCAGCTTCTTCTCCCTCAGATTTATATTTGATGTTCGAGATCTCTTCGCCTCGCAGTACACGGCTGCGCGCAAGCGGAAGGGTAAAGACACATGCCAAGTTAATTACGAATGCATCTGATCCTCCAGCAAATCACCCCCGGTCAAATTTGACGGAGTACAGGCAAATTCAAGTCTTGCAGTTGACGCCTTCCGCATCAAGGTTGATGCTCACAAGACAGCATTAAATACTGGTTGTAGAAGGTTTCAGCCGTAGGATTTATGCCTCGAAGACACTCGCCAGCATAAACATCCTCACCCTTGTAATGGCACACACGCCCTTATCTCGGATAAGATTAATTTATTACATAGGACTCTGCGCCAACTAGCTCAGGACGGTACTGTCTTCTTGAAATATGCTCTTCTCGGGTTTTCAAACTTTTCTCACTGTCATTTGCTAAAGTCCGGCGATAAATATTTCGTATTTGAAGACACGCCGGCTCTGTATTGCGCGCAATTGCGCAATACCTGCAGATCAAGTCATGGCGCTTATCGATAAAATAATTATATAACTATTTCTAAATAGGCGAGCGATACTCAACTGGAGTGTACGAGCAATGTTTCCTCGTCAAAAAACGGTGCTCCATGCCAACGGCCCGTCCTAATCCGACAGAATTTTATCAACTTGTAGAAATGTAAGTCTTTCAAGCTTTTATTCCGCTCAAATTTGCTTTTCTTGGGCCACAAATATCACAAAGTTTGAGAAGATATCACAATGACAAAACATGTCAATACTGGCTCATTTAATGAGCCAGTACTGACATTCTTTGGAGCTGTGACATCTTCGCAGTTTTAGTCAAAGTTGTGGTCCAGTACTGGCCCATTTCATAAACCAGTACCGACATGCCTTGTCATTGTGATATCTTTGCAAAATTTGTCTAATTTGTGGTCCAGTACTTGCTCATTTAATGAGCCACGACTGACATGCTTTGTCATTGTGCCATCTCCGCAAAATTTGTCAAATTTGTGGCCCCCCAAAAACGCGCCTATACCAAAAAATCGGTCTTGCACCCACTCAACATCCACGGAACGTGAGATGCCAATCCCAATTTCTCGCATTTCGCAGAGCTCGAGAGTAGTTCTGCATTTTCTGGGAAGGAACTTCAATCAACATGGGGCGACCATCGTTGTATTCGCGCGACAGCAGCCAATCACCGTCTTCTGCAACTATCATGCCCTCCCTCCGTCTTGTTGCTCATCTCCAACGCTCGACGATCTTTCTCAACCTGAAGCGCGTCTCTTGCTTTTTGCGAAGCGCTGAAACTATTCCGTCGTCGATAGAACGAGCTCAGGCGCGAGATCTGGCGCTGTGCCTTGATTCTGTATCGCGTCGAGTGCGGTAATTTTCTCGAGGCGGTTGTGGTACGCCTTGAAATTGCGGCGGCTTCTTGTTACTCCTTTGCCCGTACGTCACTTATCTGTGAGGCATTTGTTGTTACTTTGTTCGTAGCATGGTACCCGTTCAAGCTCTTGGTGTGTACGGGGAAGCACTGTTCAAGCTCAACCAGAGAGGTGGTTCCTGGAAGAAGTCTGCGAGCGGCGCAGCCACGCTTGTTGAGATTAGCGTGGGTTGGGACGCAGGGGAGTTCGTCGCCAGGCCATCACGACAAACTCCGAATCAGCGAGAAATGCGGTCGGCCTTGGTTGAAATCCGTGGCGTCGATGCGCCCGTGAACATCGACGGGTCGTTCTAATCAGAAACTTTGAAAGCGAAGCGCGCTATGTATGGCTGCTCTCTTAATGATGCTCGCGCGAAGAAGTTTTCGAGGGCCCTTCTGGCGCACCTTCGGGGTGTGGTGCCTACTGACGCTACAGGTCAGCCACTTCACACGTGTCCAAAGTGTTAGAAATTTGGTCAAGTCGTCGCGTGCGGGGAATCCAGGTCGCTAGTCCTTGAACTGATTGTTAGGCGGGGAGCTGAGATAAGTCGAGGCAAGAAGGGCGACGGTTCGCAAGCGGACGCAGACTTTCGTCAAATACTTGCAGAAGGAGGCAGCTTCTTCACAGTCGTCTCCTTCGTGCAGTATGGGAACCATTTTTCAGATGCTATTGAGGCCGTGCTTGGCTGGAAGAGTAACGGAAATGCCAAGACTCGACTCTCCCATCTGAAACACCGGCACGGGACGAACCAGAACAAGGTTGAAGAAAAGTTCGCTTTCTTCCTCAAGATGGTGGCGAGGACACACGCTCACAGCCGCTTCTGTTCCGTTTCCCTTGACAGCTACAAGTAACTGGTGTTGAAGCTCCACTGTATCAGCAGCCCTGTGCAGCCTCCTACTATTCCTCTGTGAATGACCGCGCTGTTCGATTCGCCGGAAAATGTGGGCGCGCAGTACTCGCACCAGACGCGGTTTGCAAGTGCTTTTGGTGGGCATGGGCCCCACTCAGCACTATACATTTTTCGAACTCTAGCATTCCTACAGATAGCTCAGCTTCTGAGACTGCCGCACATGTGCGTCCTCTTGTCTCACCCTGATGAGTGCGGTACTCGACTAGTTTCGTAGTTTACGAAACTGCAAGCTACAATGTTCTTCAGCCAATTCGTGTCTGTCTACGTACCAGGTGATGCTAACGTCGCTGTTTTTGGTGACGTGCCTTCTGGGTTTGCTCCCGAGGATGTCTTGCAAGACATGCTTGCTCATCCTTTCTGCGAATATTGCGTACTTGTTGAAGACTTCAAGCGTGTTCCTCTCATATCTCTGGTCGCTCAAAACCAGTTTTCTGAACTCCATGACTTGTGCGCCCTCGTCGTGAGAGAAGGTTTCGTTGACAAATTGCTCATCGCTGAGGTGGAAGCGTGCAGTCGATGTGATGCGGAGGTTTCAAAGGTCTAAGATGGTTGGACGAGGGCTAAAGTTACTTCCTGGACTGCTGACGACGTCCTTGGTCTCCACTCTGAGAAAAGCTTCGGCTACTTCGAAATAACTGCAAGGACAGTGGCTACTGCTCGTTTGCGGACAAGAATTTGAATCCCGCTGTCATTGCCTTCGTTAAGGTCTTGACCGAGGACTACTTTGCTGTTTTCATTGAATTCTGTGGGAAAGGTAAAACTGATGCATCGCGTGACGCTCTTGTGCTAGTGCTCGGGCGGATCTATGCGTTTGTTAGCTGGATGCGTCATCCTGCGCCCTGTGTGGAGCCTCGGAATTTGGTATAATTCCCCGCGCTGGCATACCCATCTCACGCGCAATTGCCCCAAGGCCAGTAATGTTTGAGCGCTAAGGTTCTCCTGCAATTTGTAGAGTGTTTCTGTTCGCCAAGCTGTCTGGATTCCATCCGCAGCCCTCCGCACGAATCTTCTGCTGCTGTAAATGCTGCGAGCGGGGGCGCGTTGAATCAGAATTCCCTGTATTCACCTACTGGTGAGGCGAGAGGGACATTTCGAAAGACTTTGGCTACTGGGGTGCCTCAGGAGCATCTATCTTCCAATAATTTGCGTCTCGTGCAGAATTTGAAGGCCTTTGAGCGTGCCGATGTGCCTTCCGTGGATGCTTCTCCAATGATTGATGATGGCGCTGCAGAAGATGTCGACTGCGATGATGATGATGATGATGATGACGACGGCGGTATCGTCCAGCCTGGAGAGGGAGCTGTTACTTCTCGTTCGTCCTCAACGTTGAGGCTCTCGACGCAGACACAGCCGCCCGCGTCGGCTCCCGACTCTTTGTCTAGACATCGGTGTACAGAAGAGGCCTCTAGTGCATCAGCGGCGTCTCCGGTAGAGCCTTATAAGCCTGGCGAGGGCACTGTAGCTTCTCGCGTCCAGGGTTATTCAAGAATTCTTTTGCGGTCAGCGGCAGCCGCAGACATCCCCAAGAAGCGGCCGCTGCAGGCTCCGTTTCTGGTTTCTTCCTCAGCGTCGAGGCTCTCGACGCCGACACAGCCACCCGCGTCGGCCCCCGAGTACTTGTCCGGGCAACGGACTACAGAAGCGAAATCTGGTGCCCCAGCGGCGAATCGTTGTCTGGGCATCAGCCTGTGCTATTCGGCTCTCGTACGACAGCGATGTCACCAGAAGCCGCAGCGCCGGCGACAGGCAATCAATTACCTGAGGAGACAGTGAGAGCGGGAGGAGAATTTTAGCAGTCGCAATTCAGACTATCTCATCCCGTGGCTTTCTTGCCAGGAGCTCGTGACAAAGCAGATTCATCGAAGAAAAAGCGATATATGACGTTGCATACGCCGACCTGGAGCTAAAACGCTGGCGCAGAGATCTTTTGGATCTGTACAGAGTCAGCTAGATTCCCCCAGAGCCTTCTTTTTCAGAGCCTGGAAGCGCCGGTTTCGCCAAGCGTGAGAATTCGCGCCCTGACGAATGTATTGCGGACGACAAGGCGGCTGCGAGGAAATATGCACCTGTTAAGACTGGACGTTATGCCTAAAGGGAAAGACATTTGTACTCTCTGGTGGTACCTAATCCTCTTCGTGTTCCAGCTGATATTCTACGAGTGCTGTGAGTCGTTCTGTTTAAGTTTGATGCAACCTTGAAAACCTTTCCCTGTGGATGGATGGCGTAGGCAGTCCGATGGAGATTCTGGACCGACCCATGTCGAAGCAATTGGCATCTACTTAGACTAACGAACGGGCCATGTTGTGGCAGAAATCTTGGTGAGTTTTAGAAATAGGTTGTCTGTACTCGGCATTCATTTTCGCGGCTCCCTCTAGAGGGGTCCTTCCGAGAATGGCCCCGTCGTTTTAGAGGCCGCTGCATGCCCGAAATTGTTTTAAACAGTTTCGCTACCGAACTATTTGCAACGCTTCCGCTTTTTTTGCCAGAGACTAAAAATAAGACTTTACTAAGAATGGTGCTCTCACTTGACGTCTCTCACGAGTGCCGTGAGAACACGAAAGGCTGTGAGATATTGAATGCATGCTGTTGCCTTCAGCATGCGAAGGAAGGAGACTTCTTGCTTCTTCACCTGCTTCCCGGGCGTCAAATCGGCTTTGATTATTCCACCGCTAGTGGAGGTATGGCTTTCGTGAAAGACGTTAACTTGCACACGAATAGGAGGTTTGTCACGTTGGTTGTCCTGGCTGCGCTGCGAAATACTGATACAGAGCATGTTTTCAGCGCGCACGGCATATGAAGTTGAGCCCGTCAAAGTTGTGGCCACGCACATGGTACCAAGAATAGATTTCCAAGCATCCCTGAATACTTTGCGCCAGATTCATGATATTGCTATGGAAAGACCGGTGCAACCTTCTGTGAACCCTGCGCTCTCTTTTATCCACACACCTCAATCTCGGTCGACCGTGAGGCAGGTATTTCGCAGCCTTCGAGAAAAGCAAAATAAGGACACCTCCGCTTCTGCTGTTGATGCGATGCGACCTTTTTATGAGGATTTCATCGAGAAAGATGGCCTGCGCGTACGCGTGACGTCACCGGGGAGTAGCAAAGGGTGCCCGTCTTGTTTGCGACTGCGGCTGTTTCGATGAACATTCTGAATCGTACTAGGCATGCCCCTATCAGAACGATTTCGAATGTTCCTCCCGGCAGTAGTAAGACACACATCCCCAATACCCTTGCGTTGACCTTGCGGGAATACTGGTGTACTAAGAGACGAAATACTTTGATACCAATTCGCGATATCTCGCCCTTAACATTCGGAATCATGCCGACAAATTTGGCTTCGTCTATTGTCGTCGAACGTCTTAATGAGACTGGATCTGTCACTGTCTACGCGCTATTTTCCTCGAAAAAGGTTGCAGATAGATATGAGTGTGATGAGGCTAGTATTTTGAGGCTTGCTAGTAGGGAGGTCATAGCTACTGCTGATGAGGCCGATCCTCCTGGAGGTTGGCAGAAGATTGGTCTCCCAGATGCTCGGCCCAGCATGATGGAAAGTTCGTAACGGAAACTTCGAGTTAAGCGATAAGGAGCTTTGAAAGGTTGCAGATGACAAGGAAGAGTGGGAAGACTGAAAACTTGACTATGAGGCGCGCCGGAATGATACTTATTAGGATAAGCTTCGACCTAGACGGGTGACATTTCATAAGAATCGGATTTCGAGGGCTATGGCGGATTTGGAGAACAGAAAAATGAAACTTGCTCGCCTTCATATTCATTTGGCGGACATGGTCCTTGAAGTCGCAGATGTGGTCAACGGAACGCCCCATGCCTTTTGATCCAGGCGCCACTTCCCCAAAGACTATTCTCTAAAACCGTACATGTTCATTTACGACGAAATGAGTAAAATAGAAGAGCCGAAAGCGGAGATGGTACTCGCCAGCGGATTTTGGACTGCCAGCCTTGTGGAGGTCCAGCTCGGTGATGAGTATCACTTGGAGCCGTATGTTGACAAGAACGCGACTGCTTTGGAAATGTATGAGAAAAGAGGTGTGATGTCGCGCCAATTGGCTCATGTAGCTGAGCCTGTCTGCGAGCCAGAATGTTTTAAAGGCGCACCGTCAGTAGATCTGTCCCTCTTGTCTTTCGCTCGCCGAGGCGCACCACTGAAGTGACGAGCTACTCGGCATACGGTGGCCAACTCGTTAGTGGCCACGTCGAAACTTCTCTAGAAATAGTTAGTCCTCTCCAGAATGCGCATTTTTGGTTGCCTCGCTCTGATCAATACTGCAGGGGACAACAGCTGCAGCGGTCTCCTCGAATATGGTGGCACATCTTCTGTGAACTATTGTGTTGTGGATTTGACGTTGGAAATCATGAAGTACGTCGTGAGCAAGTTCCCTTACCTGTGCTTGAAGAATAGATGCAAGGAAGGTGCGGACGTGGCGAGATTCATCATCATCTCGACCCATTGAGCTACCGGTCGGGAAATGAAGCGTGCTATCTCGAAAGTGGATGTTTTTGAGCATTTGGACTGCTTTGTGGGGAACATTTATAAATTTCAAGGGGTCAGTCAGTACGGACTTCGTCATCACTCTTCAAGCAAAGTCGGGTCAACCGAAATCTGGCGAGAGTGTGAGCTTCTCGAAGAGCAATAACCGCGGAAATGTGGGGACGAGCATATCTGAGAAGGTGCTGATTTTTGATGGGGACTTCGGCTACTATGGCAGGCATTGGGTCTGAATTTTGGAATTTGTGCGTGTCTGCGTGCTTGTGTCGCTTTTCGTATTGGGCATGGGATGGATTGGCTTTCTTGAAACAGGTTAACACGAATTTAGAGGTTCGCTTTTGACTTAATTCTATTTCCCTGTTTGCCTGCGGCCAGTAAATGGAGTCACCGAATGCGCGGTAGTTAAGCTTCATGGGCAGTAGATTCTCTTAGCTCGTGTTTTTAACAAAACGTTATGGAAGTACTTAGCTTCAGGAGATGAGCGAACTAAGAAGTGTTTTATGTTACGCGCCACTTGAATGCAAAAGACTGCGTCTCCTATCTACACATCCTTTGCCGAACAGCAGCCCGTCATGAGTGGAGATCTTTCGCAGGAGATTTCTTTCGTGTAAAAGCTTCTAAATCGGTGAGCAGCCCACCTAGTAGTCGTCTTTTGTGGCATGCCAGTGCCGGCACTGCTCGTCCTCACGAGAAAAGATACAATCCTGCCGAACCACGTCCGCGAAAGGCGACTGGTACAAGTTAGGGAGATGAAAATTGCTTCAGGTGGACGCTTTAAAAGAGATTGCGGCGCGTGGTGCGTGCCGCAGAATGGCTGGCTGTAGAAAACGTCCCTCGGGGCAAATATCTCGTTGCGTGGATGTGGATACCCCTCGCACACAGTACAGTATGAGAACCACCAGGACAAGTGATACAGAAACCGGCCTAATATTCAGCTCTCGACCACGATGGCGGTACTTGGTTTTGTTTGAGCAACTTTAGTTCTGTAGAATCACGTTGACGTTATTTGATACATTTGTTGCCTTCCGAATTGGCATAACTTTCGCATCCGTGTTTTAAATTTTCAACGTGAAAGATTTTGCATTTAAGCTTGTAAGATGAATTTCGGCAGACCACAAATATTTCAAATAACGTCATTGTGTTTCCAGGGAACTTCGTGAAACTGTGCATCATTTTGGTACTCTGCAACGTGCTTACTTTTCATGTACGTGCTCAACACGTTTATATTCTTTCCTTCCCTCGAGGGAAAGAAGATAAAACTGTTGAGTGCCATCACCACTCTTCATTTCAGTGATCAGAGCCTCTATTTCATTCGTTTGTTCGCGCCAAACCAGTCTCAAATCAGGTGGCTCCAGTGCCATAGAGGCCTTCATCCCCGTTGCTTGTCACAAGGCAGCTCTTAATTGCTCTTTATCCTACTTCTACTCGCTCGCTACTGAATCATCGCAACGCAGCAAGGATTTACAAAGTTCCGCAGCTTTCCAAGCGTTTTGCGAAATGAGCTTCTGGCATTTTTCGGCAGACGCCCGGAAAGTCAGCGGCCATTTGCTACATATCGCTGTTAGCTATAGAGAGGCCATGTGGGATATCTCCGAACATCATCTGCCGATGAAGAAGGTACGAACAAGTGAAGACGAAGACTACTATCCATATCTCGAACAAGGATATACGATACGCGGGATATCTGGAGGCGGGCCGAGTTTACGGCCGAATCAGTCTTCGACAGATAAAAGCAGCGGTAGGTATAGCTACCAAAGGAAGATAATCAGCAGGCTACGCCATCCTGCGCCAGTAGGTAATGTTTGGTGGCCTTTTGTTGCAGACTCCAGGACTGAGAAAAGTATGCGGGTCACTTATTCCTATTCTCCGAAAATGCAGGACCTCGAGGACACTTGAAGAGTGGGCGGGAAGTTTTCGCGTCCGGCGAACCGCTGGAGGAGGTGAAAATGTTCGCTTCAGTTGAGAACGCATGGCTGGTCCGAGTTGATGAAGACGGAGAGCAGGTGCCTTATCGGCAATTATCGTCCAAATTCGAACGTTCTTTGAAAGCGGACCGCGATCATGCGAGGAATCCAACCACCAAACCTGTGCTTCTTCCAGTGCAGTTACTCAAGAGAAAATATGATACTGAAGACATGCTGATGAAGTTGAGTGTTTAGGAAGGACAGTTGTCTGCAATGCAGACAAAGGTTGATCGTCTGCCGAATGGATGGGCTCGATCCCACGAAGATGTTCCCTGGCAAGGGGCGGAACGAGGGGTCTCTCTCCTGAAATATTTGGCCGCCCAAGGCTGCTGGCCGCGCTTGGTGCTACAAACTTACCGAATTTGAGGAAACATTGGTCTAGTGCGCTGCCTAGCCTTCAGGAGAATGAAGGAGTTCACAAGGTGAGGTCTTTTACGCACGAGTTCCTGCTCTCTGATGCAACTGCTCAAGAATTTGTGGAGATCTGTACATATGCCAGACCAGCTCAGAGCCGGTTAAATGCATGTCTGCGATCCCATCCATTCATGACATGAAGAACTTAGACTGAAACGACGTTGAGTGCGGTCGGCTATGCATTCCGTATTTCTCAAGCTTTTGCGAGCTTGTGGCTGTTTCACGCATTTCGGGGCAGGTGCAGCTTTTCCCCTGTGATGCAAAGCGCGTATCGCTAATTGGCACCCAGACCCTGGAGAAAGAGCAGGTCCTGCCTTATCTGCTTCTTCCAGCAGTAATCTCAACGCAAGCACTAATGCTCAAGGTCTACCGCCTGTTAAACCTGCGCTCTATCGACAAGTCCTCTACCTTGGTTCTTCAATCAGGGGCATGGCTGCGCAGTCCCAGTCCGAATAAATTCCAGGTTTTTTGATTCAAACGCTTGACCAGAAGAGCACCGAAATTGACAGTAAAGCGAAAGACGCCAAGTTCAATTTTACTTACAAAGCGAACTTTTCGAAGGCCCTGATTTCTGACCCCGATGCGCGAGTGTTACATAAATCTCCTAGCCAGTTCCTCGGTTTGAAATGGAAAACATTGGCACCTGGAACGCACGCAAAATATTTTGGGCCTGGGGAACTTGCTGGTCAAGTATGATTTGTGATTCCCATTCTATTTTTGAATGGAGATGCGCTTGTGTGGCACCTGGGCGAAGGTTTGTTGATAAGGTCTTGCCAGGCGAAGTTGAAGGTGATGATAAGCTTACCAAAATTGCTGGTTCACAGTCAACCTCGTCATGTTCTCTGCCCTGGACTGAACAGAGCAATTCGAATTGACTAGTCTCATCTGAACTGTCCAGGCAGAGCAGATGACGGGAAAGAGGAACAACCCACCCAAGGGCGACAACAAGTCGCCCCGCAACCCTCGAACGCCCACGGCTAGTCCGCCGGGCGGCCATGGGGGCACACCTGCCCGCCCCCAAAAGGCTATTCTAACAACGCCCACAGTGGTGGGACTGGACCTGGACCAGCCCAGCCTCGGAGGTTAACTGTCGATGACGAGGTGGGCGGCCGACCGAATAGACGAGAACGTTGAATGTTCCACAAGCTTCAACAAGAATCAAACGAGCGGGATTGCGACAAATCGCAAGTCGATGATCCAGATGGCGGCAAGGCAATGGCCTAATGCCTCAACACCAACATGGTGCCGAGTCCATCGTCGTCCACAGATGACGACGATGACGACGACGACGACGACGCACCCACTGGCGGTGAAGACGGAGGAGC
>JAULCF010578871.1:0-11120 GCA_032361265.1 Devaleraea mollis | reverse complement strand
TGTTTTCGGGCGTTGCTCTCACTTTCCATTTCAAACTAAGCGCGTGAAGCCCGAGTTAGGCCGGCTGGAAGGCAAAAACGGACTTAAATTTAAAAAAAACTGGCCAATCGTTTTCTCGGGTGTCATTTACCCACAGTCATGCAGAATCTCAAAATTCAAATCGGTCATAGAGCGCTTTTGATCTTCACCACTTCCCATATTTGGATCTTTCGTGGCTCTCAAATAGGCCCCTGGTAGATCATAAATTTGAAATACGCGTCCTTCTGATACACTGGCAGCTAGAAAAGTCGTCTGGCAGCCTGCGTTGGCATATGCGACGCTGTTCTGGTTTGGTCAAAATGTTTCCCTGTCTTCATTATATCACTTCTTATCGCGCATATAGCCTTCTGCTTTTCTATTCCACCAAACTTATTCGTCTTCGCCTTGTTTGTCTTTGTGTATGGTAACGGTTTATCTGACGTAAGTGCATCTTCTTATACCCAGGTACGTAGTTCAGTGTCGTGCCTTTCTAACTTTGCTCCTTGAAATGCTGTCTGCTCTTTGAATTCGGGCCTCATTATTGTTTCCGTCATATTAATTGGCGCTTTTGTGCTTGGTCTGACGCTTCTCTTTCCATTTGCAGTTTTTATTTTTTAAAGAAGGGGCGAAGCCCCACATTCAGAGGGCACTCAACTTGAGTACCCTTTGAATGCGAGGCTTCTGTTCCTCCTCGAACTCTCTTGCTACAAATCCCTCTGTCAAAGTTTGAGAACTTTGTCGCGTCATTTCTCGGCGTTTGAATGTCACGTGCGACCAACTTAAAGATATTTGTGCCTGTAATGTCGGCCACTATTTATTTCTGTTTTAGAGCTACTATTTGCTGCGGGGAAACTTTACGAGGACACCTTCGTATTCCTGCCAATGTAGCACGCTTGACTGGCTTGTGCTTGTTGCTTTTCGGGGCACTTTGTTCGTCTTCATCAATAGGCTTTCTGCCTTTTTCGTTTGCATTTTCGCTTGGCTTATCAAGCTTCACTTTCTTCTGCGGCTTGGTTGATTCTTTGGCCTCTTTCTGGGGAAATACATAGGTGTCTTCTGTTGCGTCCATATCTTCAGTCTGATCTGTATCAGGGTCCTTCTTGTATTCGAAGTTTTCCACTGGTGTTGACGTCTTCTCTTGTCGCAGAATGAAGTCAGCTATGCGCGTGGTCGTGATCGTTTTGGAACTGGTATCCAAACTTGATACAAACCTGTGCCCATGGGCAATCTGCATATTTCGTAAGTAACATGCATCTTCAGTCCTACATTCCAATTTAATTTTGAACTTAACTGCACTAACTATCTTGCCCTTCTTTCCCCATGGAATCAGTGTTGCTGGACTGGGTATTTTTGCTGCTGGGAAAAGTTTCTGGATGTATGAATTGGGGTTTTTCTGGAGCTTGCCGGCTTCGGATGACTCCACAAAGTTTCCTTTTTATGAGGCATGGAGCACTTCGAAGTACCAAATTGCCTTGGGAATATGTGGCGCCGAAGCAATTGCAATTCTGGCCGATGCCATTAGCTGTCTTAATCGCCTTTCAGCGAGAGAATTTGACCGGGATGCGTTTGGTGCTGTGTGCGTGGCTGTTGTGCCATGGGAGTCCAAGAACACTTGCAGCACTTTCGTTTTTTGCTTCTTTGCTCTGTTTGTGTTCAATTGTTAACAATTGAGCACAACAGAGCAAAGAAGCAAAAAACGAAAGAGTAAGAGAACGAGCAAATTTTTGCCTTCATCTCACGTAGTCTCTAGATTTTGGCGAGGGAACACATGATGACGTTTCCCTCTTCGCTTTTTTACGCATGACTTATACATCTGACTACCCTGTGGATGCATCTACAAGTATCTGGATGAACTTGTTGCCTTCCGAGTTAGCTTCTGTGATCGGGCCTGTGGTGTCCGTAGAGAATCCTCTTGCAGCGCATACCTACTTTGCTGTTGTTTTTTGAGTGGATCCCTTGTTTATTTCCCATCACTGAAAGGCGTACATGATCTGTGGTCCTATTTTGTGTTGATATTTTCCGTGTTTCTCATCGCTTCGGGTTATTCAAGGCGAAAGCATTATAAGACTTTGCTATGTGTATGGTTGAGTGTAATATGCGCTTTTTAATCGCGTAAAACTTGGTGCTATGCGTGGGCCGATATTCTTTGTGGATACTTTCCAGTCATTGGAGCCGTGTGAACGTTTTTCGGTAAGTCCATACTTGCTTCCATTACTTGGTTTCCTTTAGGATTAGTTAGAATAGTCTGTATAATTTACAGAGTGTCCACATCTTTTTCCGCAATGACTTGTTCTTCTGTTATTGGCACTGAGGGGCCTAGAAATAGGCACTTGTTCTCTGTGAATAATACTTCGTTACATTTTTCTGTTAGTTGCGAGACTGCTATTAAGTCTTCACTAATGGAAGCTGCACCTAATGCAGATAAGTGCACTGCTTATTTCCAAAAGAAATTGTTGTTTTACCAGATTAGGAGGTGTAGAAGCTTTAACCATTACCTGTTCGCAGTTGCGCATTGTGTGTAGTATTTTGTCAGTTGACGTGAAGAACTTTGCAATAGCTCCATAATATACTATACCGGTTGCAAGGGTAAAACAGTTAAAGTCAGCAGAGGCCTTGGTACCAAAGTTTACAGAGTGTGCTTCGAGTGAAAGTAAGTAACTCTGAAGGCCCGCAGATTGTACATGTAGGTCTTCGTCGTCGTCAAAATCTATCTTAGTCTCGGCTTTCAATTCTACTGCCTTTTTCTGGGCCTCCTTGACTGCTGGTACCTTCTTCTGTGCCGCTACTCTTGCCTTGAGTAATCCATTTCTCTGTTCTTGGGGTATCCCGATCCACATGCTTCATTCCTTTTATCCTACTTAACCTTGCGCTTAGCGATTCTTTCATCCCTACCTTTAGGGTCTTTGGTGGCATGTTTCTTGTCACAGTAATCAAATTGTGCGCAAGTACCCATGATGGGTGATCTGCTTTGCATTTTTTTTGTTTTGGCCCTTGTTTTCGGTGTAATTTCCTTTGACTGTAAATGCGGTGTTTTCGGTGTCGCTGTCTTTGAATTTGCAAATAAGAAATTGGCTTATAAAGAAGAACTCGTTTTTGGTCTCATTTTTGCGATCGGCCCATTTTTCCTTGCGATAGTACTGGATGTCTTTGGTTTGCTCTTCGCTGAGATTTTCTAAGAGCCTGTTAATCTGTTCGGAGGGCTTTGCTCCGTAGTGCTTCGCATTCATGTCAATGCATCTTTTCTGGATATTTAATATCCGGAAAAATCTAAAAGACAATGACATGAATGCGGAGCACTAAGAAACAAAGCCATAGCTATGCAGAAGTTCTGCATTGCTATGACATATTCCGAAATATCACTTGAGTCAATATTATTGAACTATTTCAGGATGTCCAAGCGTTTAGCGTTTGAGTACGTTTTCAGTGACGAGAGCATTTCATTAGTCGCTGAAGATGTGGACTACAAGACCACGTTCTTCAAGCTTTC
This sequence comes from Devaleraea mollis, assembly GCA_032361265.1. NCBI lineage: Eukaryota > Rhodophyta > Florideophyceae > Palmariales > Palmariaceae > Devaleraea > Devaleraea mollis. Next base: position 7,615 of record JAULCF010578871.1, on the reverse strand, counting down.
GCATATGACGCCTTTTCTCAGCAGCGAGGGCCTTTTTTGTGCCACTCGTCATGGAGGCAAGCGGAGGTTGGTCGAAGTGCGCGCAGAAATACCTCAATAAGGTTATTTTTCGATACGCGATGAAGAAGGGGTGATCGTGGTGGCGGCGAAGTCGTACTGGCGTCGCCGAATTTTTATTACTCACTGGAGAATGGTTGGGATTTGTATCCAAGATAGGATGGTTGGTTTAAGTGCGCGCAGAAATACCTGAATAAGGTCATTTTTCGATACGCGATGAAGAAGGGGTGATCGTGGTGGCGGAGAAGTCGTACTGGCGTCGCCGAAGTTTTATTACTCTCTGGAGAATGGCTGGGATTTGTATCCAAGAAAAGATGAACATCCCAGGCTTTAGGACTGTTGTTCACTTGCAAAATTAGTGTTCAAGCTATATGTACGGTTTGGGCATGGCTTTTACAGATGAAGTCATTTGTCTGGTGCTTCTGACAGCAATTTGATGCAGTTCTTATATGTAGTGACCTCAAGTAGGTATACATTCCGTGCGTCAAAGTTGGTCATAAGATCATCCAGTGCTGGCCCGTCACCAAATTTGTTGAACCTCGTTTCATTTGCCCTTATGGCATTTTCATTAGCTTTTGCTCTTTCCATGAGACTTGGCCCAGTTGTCGTTGTTTAACCTGCAGGCGTCGTCGAGGATGCCATGAAAATATTCGGGACAATGGTTTAAGTGTCTTTTCTGGTCAGTTCCATGTACTGCCAGCGGTTTTAGGCTGCTTTTGCCAATCTTCTCTAGTCCGAACGCTGAATTTGCGTTCCTGTGCTCAGAACTTAGAGTTGATGATCGATGGTTTTGTTATTAGAAGATGATTACTCTGAGGACCTTATGTAACACCTGAATTACTCTCTTGAATTGAAGCTAAACGAATCTAATCTCGTTCCTATTTCGTTCTATTGAACGGTAAGTAGTCTACTGTAAGACGATTGGAACAGCCTTGTCTGTGATGACTGAAAATTGGGAATCCTTCACCGAAGAAGGTACAGCGGATATGTTTTGTTGGAAAAGAAAATATTTAAAAAATCGTGAAAAGTTCGGCCAATCACAGGCCTCTAAAACTGCAAATTACGATGAAGCTCCAAAATTCCTCCCAAAGCTGTATGGGAAAGATCTAGAGGTCGAGGCTGAGGCAACGGATGCTAAGAATTTTAGTGCTAGTAGTGATGCGTGCGATGCTTATCGCTTGGGGAATCTTTCGGCGGCATGATACGAACAATTGATTAAACCGATTTGCTCTGATCACTGCGAACTGATCAGCAGCTTTTTAGCTTCAGGGTCGCACCAAAGGTATCCATCCCGAATGGACGGATCTGAAGCCTGTATTCCAAGTGCTACATTTGTCTGTGAGGAAGACGAACGTAGTCTCTTGCTCCCTGCGGGAAAATTAGGAGAACTTGCGCTCCTCTGCATCACATAAAGATGCTCATGAAGTGAAGCAGTTGCGGATGAGGAGTGCGTTCCATCATACACTGTTTGGGATTACCCCATGCAAAATAAAATCGAAAGCCTCGGAGGAGAAGGCGGCGTCGGAGCAACCATCTTCTGTCGTGACAGAGACGTCGCCCGGGCGATCGTCAGCATCGGGCGTGAGCCCTGTCTCCTCGCGTCGCGAGGTGATTACAGCTGCCTGAATTACATCTTGCTGGAGCGCACCGGCGCTTGAGTTGTGGTGCGACGTGTGCCCGTAGAGAGGTTCACAGGTGGCCATATAATTCCATCCAAAGCAGTCCATAGGATGGCATCTATTTTATCATCGAGGCTTGGAACCATCGAGTTGCCGGTCGAAGACTACGGCATCAAGCCAATTCTAAAATCACAGCGTCCAAATCTCTGGTGTGAGCTCTTGCCGCCGCGAAAAATTGTTGGTGTGAGCGTGCTTAATTCCCCTGGACTCAGGACAGCAGTATGTATACCGCTGACCCTGTGAGTTTATAGTGAGGTATGACGTTATGCACAGAGCCATTTTGGGCTACTTATGTCTACGTTATTATTCACTAATGAAACTAAAACTACTTTATTCACGGATTCAGGCAGGGTACCCCTTTTTATCGACGCTCGGAATACGTTCAACGAGATAAACTGCTAGCGCATCCTCGAAGAGCTCTTCGCCTAGGTGATTGCTCCTGAACCGGGCATTTTCCGCTACGTACGCATGGTCTATGGGAGCGAACCCTGGCTCATCGCTGGCCGGCGCATGATACAGTCGCTGCATGGCAAGCAGAAGGGCGATAAAATGGGATGTCTCTCTTCTACTTCTTTCAGTATCCCTTCGTCGACGATCTGCAGGCGAAATAAAAACTCGACCTGAAAGTCTGGTGCGCGGACGACGTCACGCTTGTCAGACGCATCGACCAGATAGCCGAGGTAGCGAAAATCCTCGCCACAAAAGGCGTTTCTCTCGGATATAGTCTCGAAGTCGACAAGAAGAAGCTGTGGTGGGCAAACTATCGAAATAGAGCTTCTCGGCGAACTCCTGTTTGAGTTCCTCGAGCGGGATGACCCTGCCTTCTACCGGTCGTCGGAGGGTGTCAAGTACCTCGGCGCTCCCATTGGCACGGACCCCTTCGTCGCGGGCTTCCCCCGCAAGCGCATGGCTCGTGGCGAAGACCTCCTCACGGCTGTAGAGGAGCTCCAAAGCCCACACATATCCACGAATAGGATTAGGATGTGCGTGTCAGTCGTGCTGGTTGTCCACGTATTCCGCGGGATCCTCACAAGAAGACAGCGCCGCTGCTGAAAGAGTTCGACGCAAATCAGAAGGCATGGATCAACCACTTCCTCCACACTTCTGTCGACCACCCCGCCGAGTCCCTCGATAAATAATCCCTCGACAGATCTGACGGTGGCCTTGGGAATCTCCCCGCCGATTTTGTTGCTATCACAGCCTACGTAGACCCAAATGTCGACACGGCCCAGGCCTTTGCCCAGATTTCTGGCCAGACGTCTGTGCAAGAAATGACTGCGCGCTTTCCTACTCTCCTCAAAACGTGGTACGACGACTTTGATGTCGTCGCCACCGAGAGCGATCTCGTGTCATCTATTCTGCAGAACCCTGGAAAAACCCAGCACACCATCGTCGCTTCTGAAATACCCTGGATATGGACGGAGTCCGAGAAGCCACAGAAAAAAAACTCGTTTCGAAATTAATTCAAGCTATCACGCTTCAACTCAATCACAGATAAAAAGGCCCGCGCCTGGTAAGATATCCTTCCAGGGCGGCAGGAGCTTACGCCTGAGATGTGGACGATGTGTATCCAGTTCTGACTCGGCGCAGCCGTCTACACCAAGAAGGTCGGCGAATCCAAGCCGTGCTGCCGCAACAACGGCAGGATAATGGACCGCTTTGGATGGCACGCGCCGGGAAACTACACGAAATGATACGGGTGCACAGCGCCACAAAAAGAGCGCTGCATCGCAGCGCCATGGACCGCTAAAGCGTGAGGGAATGAATATAGCAGGCATTGCATCCCTCCGGGGGGAGATTGGAGGTATCCCGGGAGCCGATGACCGCCCCGGTGATATCTACGTCACAACGAAGGACTGCTTTTCATATGCAGCCTATTCCTCTACAGATCTTGACTTTACTTTGCATGGGACGATCCCAGACAATGGCGTATCGAACGCCCTCTTCATTCGCATCTGAACCACTCCGGGAGAGCGGCCTATGACGCCTAGGAGCCGAAGATAGCCGACTTCACAAGGTGCGAGATAGAAGTTGCCATGGTACTCCTCCCCGATCGGGGAATCGGGTGGAACCGCTCGTTCTAGTTCCGTCCTTCGGGATGGAAACCTACGGAGTCTATAGATCTGAGGCACGGAAAGCTGTTGAGCAGTTTGCCATGATCAGGGGGAGTCGATTTGATGAATTGACACTGTCATGCCGCCGCCAGATCCTTCAAGCGGTGAGCATTGCACATTTCATTGAATGTTCTTTTGGTTTTCATTACGTGTAAATATTAAAGCCATGAAAAAAGTAACGACCATCTCCAGGATTAAGTTTAGGACCATGTGTTTATGCATCAAGGGTCGGTTACATGCAGCACGGAACGAGCCGAATAGGAAAACATTCTATGAGAGGACTTTGCCGACCGACTGATCCTTACTGTAGTATATGAAGGAGAGACTAAAGGCGATGCGATCGAATAATGTTTCTCCATGCCTTGCTCTTTTGCGCGTAGATACTAAAATTTTGATTTGCCTGGTCAACTACGAATTTAAGGATACGCGAGCAAAGTCGTTTGTGAGCGTGAAAATTACTTACGACACATCTAACAGGTCACTTCGATCGTACATGGGGACGATTCTGATGCGCAATGGGGTTTGGCTACAGAGTCGAATCTTTTGTTACTTACTGCAAACTGGGTATTGAGGAGATGTGGAAATAGTACTGGGTCTAGGATATATTCATGACCATAGTTGCAACCGAATAATATACTGAGCAAATCAGTGGTGGCTACCACTACAAAAAGCCGTGAGGATGGATATTTGAATGGGTTTTTAATGAAAGACATAAATGGGCATTTTGAAAGAGTACTTCTTGTGATCTTTTATTCTCAGGCTGCGATCGGAGCCCGAAATCGATGAGTTTTCAAATGATCGCGGGGGATCTCTCTGATGAAGCTTGGGCAAAATACCGGAATTTAAAAGTGGTGCCGGCCACTATAAATATGCCGTGGGGATGGAGTTTAAATTGAGTTTTAATGAAAGGCATAAATAGGCAGCTGTAAGGATGCTTTTTATGATCTTTTATTCTGAGATCAGAGCCCGAAGTCGGTACGTTTTCGAAGTGATCGCGGGAGCTCACTCTGATGGAGCATGTGCAAATCACTGGAATTCAAAAGTGAAGCCGGTCACTATAAATATGCCGTGGCGATGGAATTTTGAATGGGCTTTAATGAAAGACATGAATGAGCATAGTGAAGGATACTTCTTATGGTCTTTTATTCTGAAACCAGAGCTCGAGGTCGATAATCAAATGATCGCGGGGGCTTGATCTAACGGAGCTTGGACGAAATACCGGAATTCACCGGAATTCAAAAGGGGAGCAGACCACTATTAATATGCCGTGGGGATGAAGTTTTGAATGGACTTTAATGAAAGGCATGAATAGGCATCGTAAGAGGATGTTTTTATCTGATCTTTATTCTGGGACCAGAGCCCGAAGTCTATAAGTTTTCCAAGTGATTTCGGGGGCCCACTCTGATGGAGCTTGCGCAAAATACCGGAATTCAAAAATGGTGCCGACCACTATTAATATGCCGTCGGTTCGGTGGCTTTAGGGAGTGCTGAGAAATGTTCTGCTCAGCAAAGGGCGGGTTGGCCGGGCGACACTTACGGTGTCCCGGTCGCGCGCTTAGCGCCTGCGAGTCCTGAGAAAGAGGAAAGGTTCTTGGGTAAGAGTTTATGGAAAATATCGCTAGGTGAGCCTGGCAGGCTTGGATAGGTGAGATTCTTGTTCCTTAAAAGCATGAAAGTGCTTTTCCGAAGACTTCCGGTCGCTACGCTTACTCAGTGCCTTTGACACCTTGGCAGTGATTGGATCTCCTTTTGGTTTTATTGGGTGTAAGGATTAAAGCCATGAAGGAAGTAACGACTATTTCGAGGATTAAGTGTAACGGCTATGTCTTTATGCATCAAAGGTCGGTTACATGTAGCACCGAACGAGCCGAATAGGAAAGCATTCTAGGAGAGGGCTTTGCCGATCGACTGCTTCTTATTGTACTTTATGAAGGAGAGACGAAAGGCGATGCGATCGAATAATGTTTCTCCATGCCTTGCGCGCTTCCAGCCCGCCCACCCTGGTGTGTCCTCGACCCGATCTAACTGAAGTTGCAGGCTTTCGCATTCCGAGCGTGTTTATTGTTTGGGTAAAGGGGGGAGAAAAAGAAGGATTGCTAAGTTGACTAAAGTCAGTGGGGTAGGATGAGAGCCTCTTACCACAGAAGTATAATTGTATATTAGACAGCACCATCGCTGCAGTAAGGGAACTTTATGAGGGACCGTTGCCTCAAATTTAGTTTTACAGTCCCGCGTGTGGCGTGGGATTTAGAGGGTATTCAGAGCCTTAGCGAAATATGTAGAAGATACTTTTCGATAGTGGAAACTCTTGCGTCCTAGATTGCCAAAAATGTCCGCGTGTCTCTGTAAGTTTTTTGTTTGTTTGGGACTGTACAGAAAGATTGATAGGTCGGGAGTTCAAGTCCTACCGAAGGGGACAAGCGGTACAGGAGCGTAAAACTAAACACAGTACGGTAGCATTTCCACCCACAAGTGCATGATTATAGTGGAAACTCCGGTGCCCCTGACTGCCCAAAATGTCCGTGTATGTGTGTCTGTGCAACTTTTTGAGAGCGGTACAGAACGTCTAGTCGGTAGGGAATTCAAGACACATCTAGTGAGAAAAGAGATCGCGTCAAAACGAATACGGTATCAGTTTCTAAGAGTATGAACGGTACTGCACATCGCTATACCCAGCCCTGCCGAAGCGCCAAGGAAGGGCTCTCCGGGGACCGCTGGGACTTGATAGACGATACCTTATCAAAAAAACCAGTTTGAAAATTATACTATTGTAACATGTACTAATTGTATACACACTTTTCAAATAGAACGAAAACCAACTGTTTCCAGTTAGCCAGCCGTTTTTAACAAGCATCGCGCTGGCAAGAGCCGATTAACTGAATCAAATAACTCACAGGGACACCAACCAACTATAGTTGGTTGGTGTCCCTGTGAGCTCACAACTCATGAGTTATTTGAAAGTGTACTTTTCAAAGTTAAAAGAGCACTCTACACAGAAAAAGCCCTGCTGCCAACCAACTACTTCAAGAGCAGTTAGCACAGCAATATTCCTGCCCTCCTTACCGGGATCTGCTGTAATGGAGTTTCCACGCATTGTGATCGCAGCGATTCTAGTGTCTACCTTCTTATTGCCCTCCGAGGGCAATAAGAAGGTAGACACTAGAATCGCTGCGATCACAATGCGTGGAAACTCCATTATAGCTTTGAATCAACTGACGAAAAAGCAGTTAATTGGCTACATGTTTGAAATCTCTGCTGAGCCGTGTTGTTGTCACTTTCACGCCTTCTATATCTTATTTTTGGCGGTTAAACGCCGACAAAATGTAGGGGAGGGGCTTGAAGCAACGATTGCTTTTGCAGTTAAGGCGACGTTTCTTTCATAAAGAAAAGCGAAGATCGTCAATTGACGATCGAGGTAAGGTAGACACTAAATTTAGTATAAATAATGACACTTGGTTTGACAAAAAAAAGTGTTTTTAAACACAGATAAATTGTCAAGCTTTTCTACTTGAAGAGTCGGAGAATAGCTTCCTTTTTATTTGAAGTTTAGTCGCCGTCATCGTCGTTGAAAATATATGCAATAATATGAACTCAACCCTCTTTTAATATTGTATATATTACATACAATATTGAAAGAGGGTTGAGTTGAAGAACGAACCCATTTTTAAAAGTTAAAACTTTGACTAGTCAATATCTTAGACAGTATATAAGGAATAATATCCTGACCTCTAATAAGAATAAAACCATCTAGTCATTTACTCTCAC
>JAULCF010577760.1:0-11124 GCA_032361265.1 Devaleraea mollis | reverse complement strand
CTGCGCCGTCCTTATCTACTGCCAGTACTGCACTACCTTTTTAGTTGTAGTTGTCCGTCGCGGCGCGCCACGACTGGTCGGTGTTCCGTCGTGGCTTGGGCACTGTGTGCGGCTCACGGAAATGCACCCAATTAAATTGCGGAAGGCTGCGCCTAGCAGTGTCACGCCAAGCAGTATCGCGCCGTTCGGTGCACCACGGCGGTCAGATCGGCATGGTAACCAGTACGGTACTACCAAGCCGAGCTGGCCGCGTCGCGTCACATGCTCTGAAAATGTACTAGTGAAGTGCTGTGCAACGCGCCTTTTTTAATGTGACCAGCAGCCTTCTATTTTGAGAAAGATGACGAAATAGATGACAAGCGCGTACGCTCACGAAAGTTCGACCGCGGTCACCACCACCACCACCAACCACTACCACTTTGAGTTTTGGTTGCAGACGCCCCTGCGGTGAATGTAGGGCAGCTTTATGGGTGGCCACGAAGGGTTTCGAAAATTTTAAAACTCTCGTCATCTTGTTATCTAAATACCCTCCAATTTTATCAATAATACAACTTTTCTTTCCATTTTTTCATAAGAAATAGATAACAAGCGCGTAGGAACGACCAACGACCAACCACCACTTTTTTGAGTTTGGAATTTCAGTGCTGGTGTACTAAAGAGCTACGCTATAAGCCTCAATACGGCGCAAATTTAAAAGTGCTACTATGACATGAACACTAATTGTCCAAGTGAGCAACAGTTCTAAAGCCTGGTTTGTTCATCCTCTTTCGAATAGAAATACGAACCATTCGCCAGAGACTCACATTAAAACGACGCCGCCAGTACGTCTTTGCCGCCTCCGCAGTCATACCCTTCCTCATCGCATATCGCAAAATGGCCTTATTGAGGTATTTACGCGCGCAGTTCGACCAACAGCCGTTCCCCTCTATGACGAGAGGCGCAACCGTTGCCCATTTTTGCTTAGAGAATGCGTTGTACTTGTCGCGCTTAGACTTTTCAGCATTATTGAACATGCCGCTGAGGTTCTGGGAAGCACCGATAGCCTGCACGGAGTGAATGGTAAAGTCTAAAATGACACTGGAATTATTGTCTTCGACGGCATCTATGTCTGGCCGCAAATGTGCTCGAGACATTTCAACATTTCGGTGGCTCCGTACTAATGTGCGCGTTTGCTCTCTTGAGCAGGTCAGAAATTTCCTGTAGAATGATGCCATGCTTCTTGAAACGGTCCTAATCGGACAAAAGAAGAGGATATGTGCCAGCTTCGTCCATGGCCTACCTGCAATTGACACAGAAATGCACATCACGCATCTGAGGAAGGTACAGGTATCGGGCAAGAGAGATTCGGACGTATGTACCCTCCAGAGCGACGAAATTGTAGCTGGACAGGGGCGTTAATATTCAATCCTTCGCTCTCTTGAAGAAGACGGCCTGGTAATGCTTGCACCTTGACGGGCCCGATCGCCTCCTCCTCCGCCTTACGCACACCATACGTGCGGCCTTCTTGAGAATTAGCTTCGGGAGAGAGACTGAATCTTTCTGCGTCTCGTCCGAAGATTTGAGCTCCCCATCTTTGCTATCAAAACTTCGAGTGGAGCATTGTCGAAGTCTGCGCCGAGAGCCGGATTAGCCTGGCGGCGAATTCTGCAGGACCGGAGCTGCCAGCTCCAGACTCCAGTGGGTTTTGGTGTGGAGTCGGCCGATGGGATCTGAGAAGCGTACTCGGCGAGAGCGGCTGAAAGGGCCGGCGACGCGGGGATGAGATTTTCTTTTGCAAGGACAACTTGTAATCATCTTTAAATCTGTCCAGGTTGAACCGGTGCCACCATCTCTTCGCTGAAATCCCACGACGCGTCGTGCGCGGATGGAGAGATGGCGGAGGAAGTCTCCAAGCCGAGGGTTGGGACGGACGAGGCGGGCGGCTGCTAGAATATCTTCCATTTTCGGTCGGGGACAGGGCGCCGGATAATCTCCATTAAGCAGTTTCGTTTTGCACTATCTAAATACAGCGTAAGCGCCGAGGATCACATCCGGCGGTACGACGCACTGAAATGTCATAAACTTAGAGGCCTCCGAACACGACCGCAAAAGTGCAAGAGCTACCTGTCCATCCTCAAGAAAAGCCACATTTTCAAACGTCGGCTTGACCTCGTGCACGCGAGAATGCGTAAACGGCTGGCGGAAATTGGCAGATCCGACTGCCGCCCCAAGAACCTTCGTACCTTCAGACGCAACGCAGGCCACGTAGAGGGAATCTTAGATCTGAAAGGCGTTCGGCTTCTTTGGGTGGCCTACGCCGCCTCCGGCGGACTCCGCCGCCGGCGGAGTAGGCCACCAAAAGCTGCTCATTCCCTTTGCCAATTGGAGTATACGGCCTTTGCCCGCCGCTATATTGAAGATATTCCTTGGCACTAGCATAGAAAAGCCTGGAATGTCTATCCCCTCGTCCCCGTTCGGAACAACAGAATTATCAAGCATCTGGTGATGGGGGCCAGTATCTCCAGTAGAAGCAGAAGAACCTTATGTTCGCAACGATAGCGCCGTCATCCAGTTCGTGGCAAAACAATTTGAACTCCTCGTCGCCAAATTCATCAGCCAAATGCACAACCGCGACGTCCATGACGCTCTTGATAACGAGCAGGGAACAAAAAAGGGTCCGAGCGGGTCACCCGGTTGGCAGCCTTGCTGAATAGAGAGACGCTCATCGTTCCCAAAAAAGATGCGTGGCCTGTTGATACGAGTAGAGAACCATGGGAGAAGGGAAGTAAAGTGTGCAGCGATCTTATCAAACATTTCCTGCCGGTTCAACATATTAAACGCGTCCAGCATGTCGTCCTTCATAAATCCCAGAGATCCGCCGGATGGCTGGACGGATTCCTGACCGAAAGAATCGAAGAGATTCTGTACGCTATGGAAGATAACTTCCGACCCGCATTCAATTCTCACATCCATCTGCACTGGCATGTGCTTAACTTAAGCTTGAATCACACGCCAGCAATTGCCCAGGTTCGCTGAGTCGGAAATATTTGGCCCAAGGAAAGTTTCCGCGTCGTCCCGGACGCTCTTAAAACCACACTTCGACGCCAGACGCCGCAGCGTCTCGCCACAAGCGAGGGTACTCAAAGAACCTTCAAGGTATTTTCAAACGCCAAACAGGTTTGCTCCACAAATAAAGGGAGCCATATCAAGCGGGGCGAGACAGTCAAACAAGATGTGGAAGAGATCCGTCAGCTTGTCTACAAACCTATGGACCATCTCGGGAGAGGCATATCCTTCGATGGAAGTGAAAAGGGGGCTTCTAAGATTATCCGGGTCTATTCTAGTCGGACCTCCGCTAGATCTCCGTCCAAATATTGATATGACCTCTTTCACTGCCTCCGGGTCGACCCTCAAAGGACGTTTTTTATCCTACGGATGCCTCGGATTCGCAATTGAGCGGAGACGTAACGGCGCCGTTTCTTCGTTGATGGAGATGGCGAAGAGCGGTCCGCGTAGCGGCCGAGTTTGGAGCGATTCCGAGCGAAAAGCTGGCCTACAAAACGTTTATAAGAGCACCCTGCTTCGCATGTTTGGTCATGCGCTTCCTGTTGCGCGCGTCGAGAGCTTCGCCATCCTCAGGCAAGAACGGAGCACCCCTACCGGTACGGTCAGTTTTTTGGGACTTTAAAGGCTCTCACAGCTCCCAGAATTCCCTCTTGGCCCACAAGTTCAGCCTCTCACACACCAAACAAAATACAAAGAGCCCCCGTACTCATCTTCAACTTTTTCGTCGGCTTGCAAAGAATCACGACCCAAAGAAAATCAGGTTCATCCATGCTCACTCGGTTTCCTCAGAATCCGCGTCGTCCCTCTACCTAAAGTAAGAAAAGACCGTACGGACGGCCAACGTCGAGAACTCTCTCGACGCGATCTAGAGCTACTTTTACTTCTAATTTTCGCTCAAACTCTAAATGTGTTTCTAAATTTCAAAAGGCAGGACTATCGCGCAGTTCTGCCGGTAAAAGGCCTTATCGACGTTTGGAATAGTAGAACTTTGATAACCTTCGATTATGACATCTCGTCAGTAGTTTGTGGGACAACCCTTCGGATTAGATACTGTTTCTACTGTATTCAATAGCCTATTGTACCCACCGCATCGTAGGGCTCTTACTGAAAGCGTTTTATCGCGCCTCCGAGGCTCCTCATCTTGAGAGGTTAGTACACGTGTGAGAAAAACGTGAAGAAGAAGGGCGCTACGCGGGCGCGAGGAGCGCTGAAGTGCTTTAAAGTGCGGCCTGCAGTACTCGAAGCAGTGTTTTGATCGCCCGAATTTAAAGAAGGGCGCTTTTCGCGCCGAAGCAATCGCACACTCTGGCGAGTCCTGCGTCAACAGTCCCGCATTGGAGATTATCTGAATCACACGCACGGCGCTAGACGCACTCTCTAGCGCGCTGGCACGAAAACATACTCAGCCCAAGATCCTTGCAAACTTCGCAATACAGGAAGACATGCAAGGATACTGAGCGCACCGAGTGCCGGAGTGGAAAGGGGCCAAATACACAGGCCACTTGCACTCGTCTGCACATGGTTATTCCATACTATCCAAAGCTCGCAGCAGCAGAATCGTGCTTGCGGTACTGCCACTGAGAGCTTTTCATCCAGTAATAGTTGGCAGGGGCCCCTAACCTGGGTTAAAGTATAGTTTTTTCGTAAAACCAAAAACCATATGGTTTTTGTCATAATCGCTATCACTTGTGACATCTTGAAGGTGCCATAAGCGCTCTTATGGGTGTTGCTGTCCGTTTGGCTTTTCTGGACGTTGACATCATGAGGCTGCTTTTCTGACAAAGACGACACGACAAAGTTCTCCAGCGCAGCTTCATTGTGCACGACGCCAATCCTCTCTAGTTCAAGTAACCCCTTGACAAATAGTAGCAAAACAGACAAAGACTGAGCCAGGGACTTCAGTATTGTCCTCCAAGAATTGTCAATAACACATCTCATCAATCCATGGCGGGCATCTTTTTGCTGCACAATTGAGTTATAAGCGATTGAATTACACTGTTCACGCGAGTGTACGTCGGTTGCTCTGCACAAATTCTAATGAATTCTCGCACTCCATCCCCGGACGCGTCATCAATTACTTCTTCAATGAGCACATTCTCGCGCCGTATCATGAAGGAGAGAATTGGGGTTGCAGCTACACTTATACTTAATCCGCCAGGGTCTCGTGCGAGGTCCTCAAAGTCAAGCCGCGCTTCTTCCCGAGCGCTATGCCATTCCTGGCTCGCATTCCAGCGCCCATGTGCAATCGCTTCAACTATATCTATGACAAGAGCGGCATCAGTCTGTAGCAAAGCCGCTTTTCTGTACAGTGCGTGGGCGTCAGTCCCTCCCCTTGGTGTAACAAAGCCCACAGGATGCAAGATAACTCTGCTTGGCATGAGATGGCCTTTTGCGAAACCAGGGATTCGTTCCCCGAGAAGTCCTTGCCTGTCGGCGATGACTTTTGTCCAATGCGCCTCGTTGCGTGAGACGCTGAGAATTGAGATCAAGTCTGGATTCACTTCCATATTCTTGTAGGCGGCAGTCGGGTCGTTCTGGAAAAGATCTCGCTGGATCTTTGACACCTTACAAATTACTCCATATTTCGAATAGAAGAATTTGCCAGACCCCTCTCTATACTTAGCCCATGTCGCGTCTGCCTTCCAGTAGCTGACTCCTATAGAAACTGCACCAATGCCTGAACCCTCCGCGAAAAAAGTCGATTCATCAATACGTCGTGGAAAAACTCGCCATTTCGATGCTCGGCAGGTCCTTCATCGTCACGTCCGGCCTCCACTTCACGAGACTCACTGTCCGACGACGCTTCGACCGCAAGTGCAGCATCGCTGCCGCCGCGGATCGCTGCCCCTGTCTCTGGAACTTTGGCTTCGAAATCGCAACCAGCTTGTAAATCCTATGACTTGAAAACTACAGGTAACCGTGCCTCCGACGATTTCATATCTTCGGGCATGATGGAATTTATGACTACCTCTTGGAGCCTGACCATGAGCTGAAGCACAGGGCCAGGGAAATGGAGACAGCGTGACTGGGATTTTGCTTGGGTCTCTGGATTCCTTCGAGCAGGTTCAGCCTTCTATTTCTTCTTGGCTTGATCGGTTAATCTCGCGAACTGGTCAGCATCTTCGTAAATACGGTCGACACACTTCTGTGAAAGTGTCCTGGCCTGCTCATGGGCCACAATAGTTTCTAATTCGTCTTCTTATTTGATTACGAGGGCGGCAACGTTGGATTTGTAGGCGCAAATCGCGCCAAACGATTTCGTCTTTGGAGGAGGACGGCAGAAGCCATTAAACGTGTGTTCCAGAGCGATGAGATTGACCAAATTGAGGCCCCCGCTGCTCTCAGATGATACCCCGGCCTTAATCTTCGAAGTCTTCTTGTCCAAGCTAACATTGTTGAAGGGATTCTGGAGCTCTTTTAAAGTGTTGAGCATTTCGCGTCTCTTCTCGGCATCAATGACTAACTCGAGGTTTTGCAGGTCCGCCATTGCGCGAGGCACGAGATTCAATAAAAACGTAACATGCTCCGACACTTGCGGAGCTTGCTCTTAGAGGTTGTTCGTAATCTTGCGCTTCTTCCGGGGAAGTTTCGCGGGCGGCACGGAACCTACAGGGGCGGACTGTGCCATTTCTCCGACGATTGCAATGTCAGGCTGTGGTGACGGTGCGCGGCGCTTAGTACTTGTTCGTTGGCTGGACATGATGGCGTTGTACTGCCAGGCCTGGGTGTGGGAATGAATTTCGTGAAAGGCCAGGTATCGCTGCGTGTGCGTGGGTCGGCGGGCTTCAGTGGTGATATACGGTAACTATGTGCAAATAACAGCACAGCTGTGCAGCCAAACGCTCCGCGTTCATGGGCTTGTGATGCCCCATGATTACCAGACAGAGGGACGAAAATTGGACGGGACGTGTCAGTTTTACATTATGATATTTGTACGGCGTAGCATGTCCAGTGTAGTGTGCACGCACCTGTTTGTTTGAACTTTTTCGTCGAGGATGTATATGATTGCGTTTATCATACAAAAACTGTTTACGGTGCAAATCTGTCCGACGACAATCACTTTGTGTATACTTCACAAATATTGTTTGTCCTCGGGCAGATTTCCACCGTAAACAGTAAATCGTGTGTGTCATTATGACATAATGACACATTCGTCCGTATGACATAATGACACATACGTCATTATGACATAATTGAAACATACGATTTGCACGAATGCCTGTTTCTTCGAATCTGATATCAGATGGGATTATATAATCCCTAGCCTACCATAATAAGTGTGAGCAGACTCTGGACTGTATTCACAGTTCTGCGTACAACTTCGTTGTCCCCGTCCGCTTGATCCTTCTGATTCAGGTTAACGGTCGCTCCTTTTTGCCTCCTCCTCGGTATCCGTTTTCGAGGAAAATCCGCAGCATCCACCAGCATGTCGCAGCGCTTTGCAGCCGATCAGGACGATGCCCGTGAAGTTTCCATGCGGCAAGGGGAGGTGGGCCCAGTTTCGGAAGGCATCCGTGTTAAGGAAGCGGTCTAAGACGCTGTACAATACTGCGCGGGGAGCACTGCGGGCCGCAAGAGTTACATTCAAAAGGGGCAGGTGGTCGTCAAAGTCGCCGGGGCTTCGAGTCTTACGTCGCCGGCGTCTGACGAAGATGCGGTCGTTAAAAGTGGCAGTACTGAGGGCAGCAAAGGCGAAAATCGTCAGGGGGGCATCCTCCATACCTCCTGGGCTCCGATCCTGGGGGCTCCAACGATCTCCGAAGGTGCATTGGTGGCAGACGCGACCGACGCAGGAGAAGCGGAGTATGACTGTGCGTCGATGGACCAGATAACAGCCAGGAACTCGGAAAGCAAGTGCGCCATGCACAGAGACTCGGCGGTAAACGTCAGTGCTCTTCTTTCAGAACATTCTCGTGGCGGGGATGAATATTCTGTTCAAATGAGTAGTGGAATCGCGGGGAGTGGCGGAGGTCCAGCGGCGGGCGTCGCAGTTCAGATCGGCGGTCTCGCGAAAAGTGCCGGGTGTCCCGCTGCGAACGACGCCTCACATGGCTTCGGGTCGGCTGCGATCAGCGTATGCCCTGCTGTGTGTGGAAGTGACATGTACATGCCGTGTCTCGTGTCTGAAGAGAGCCTCTGCGAGTCAAGTTCCTCGACTTCCTCGATTGAGGGGCCTCCTTCGCTTGAATAATCAACCTCTGATTCCGACAGTGGCTCGTCCGTGGTATTATTCGAAGGATCTGGCGGAGAGGAGCCAGGCGATGGAACCAAACGTCTCCCCGCCGGTGGAGGCGCAGCTTCTGATGCGTATTCTGGTATAGGCGCAGTCTCTGGTGCGGACTCCGGAGGAGGCGCAGAATCTGGTGCGGGTTCTGCGGGAGGCGCAGCATCCGATGCGGGCACTGGTGAAGGCGCAGCCTCTGGTGCGGGCACTGGTGAAGGCGCAGCCTCTGGGGAAGGCGAAGCCTCTAGCGCGAGCTCTTGTGTAGGGGCAGCCGCCGATTCGGACTCTGAGTCTTTTTCTCCGAGTCTCTATGATGTCATAGCTCAAATCTTTGGTGAGAAGGATGAAGATGACCGCCACTTCGACTCACTTCTGGCTATGGACATGCTGCTTGAGGAAGAGTTTCTCGAGATGCCTGCTTCTGGGCGGATTAACTTGGCGTTGGACTTGGCGCAGTATCCTGCCAATTCTGTAATGGCCTTCCATGCTGCTTCCGAGTAAAGCTGTGGCGAATTCGCCGGAAGTTTAGTTAACGCTATTTGTAATGAGTACTTTAGCGTATGTTTCCGCAGGTTTGGTTTGAAAGATTGAAAAGTGGAGCTCTTCTGTGTACGTGTGGGTAAATATTTGCGTTGCGATTTTGCCTAGTAAATGCCTTTCTATACTTTTGATCGTGTAGAGATCGATGAATTCTAGTGCAAACTGTTTTTTGAAGTTTAGATGAGAAATAAATCTTTAAGCTGTTCTGGATGGGTAACCATCTGCTTGCCCTAGCGCAATGCATTTATCTTGCAGTTCGTCTTACTAGGACTACGACTAGTAGTCACTCGAAGCCTTGATAATTATCATTTATCGACAGGAATTCGGCATCCTTTCCGTCTTGGAGATAAGGAACTGTAAATTCCAGGGCATCTTACATTCCGTCATCTGCGTCAGATTATTTCCGACGTAAACAATTTGCCAGTAATCATGGCAGCTTACAGTCCGTCATCTGCGTCAGACGTTTCCGACGTAAGCTACTTTTCCAGTAATCAAACTTAAGTCGCAAGAACACAGTCTTTACACACGCTTCCCACTTTCCGGCGGAAAAGGTTTCGTTGCGAAGACCAAGTGTGCGCGTGGCACACGTGGTCGCCGAGCAGGCACGTGGTCGATGAACGAATTGCCGATCGCCCATGTGTTCGCCTTTCCGGTGGAATTTTTCGCAGGCACTGGCGCTGGCACAGGCACAGGCTCTGACACAGGCGCATGCGAGGGCGCAGGTGCAGGCTGCGGAGGCACTGAAACAGGCACAGGCGCAGGCGCAGGCGCAGGCGCGGGTGCAGGTGCAGGCGCAGGCGCAGGCGCAGCCAGGTGCAGGTACAGGTGCAGGCGCAGTCGCAGCGCAGGCGCAGGCGCAGGTTTGCCTGTTCTGTTTGCCTATTAAATACCATTGTATACTATTTTTCGTGTAGAGGTCGATGAATTATAGTGCAGACTGTTCTTTGAGGTTTAGATAAGTCAAAAATCTTTAATCTGTTCAGGATGGGTAACTATCTACTTTCCCTAGCACAATATACTTATCGTGCAATTCATCCTTATCACTCGAAGATTTGATAACAGGAATTCGGCCTCATTTTCCGTCTTGGAGATAAGGTATACATGCGTGTCTTCTGCAAGACCCATCGAGCTTGAGCCAAACCGTAGTCCTCCTCAAAGATCTTACTGGAAATCCACTTGTGGAAGACTCGTTTTCTTCCTCTAGTAGATATCCTTTCACCCACAGCCTCATCGTCCCGGTCCCGATTAAAGAAATGGACTCGCTCTCCCAAATCTGCTGCACTAAAACTGAGACGCGGACTTCTCCAAACTGCTGATATTTGAAAAGTTCTAGCGGAGGAGGAGAGCGCATTCTCAAAATTCTATGGGTGCTAGCCCTTCCTTTTAGTCTTGCAAGAAGGCTGTTGTCGTTATTCCCGATATCACATCTCCGACGCGAATATTTTTGTGGCGAATTCCTCTTCTGACTCCAAATATCGCTTGAGAAAACCTTATCGCCTTGACGCCGCTTCTCGCTCCCATTTCAGACGCAGTTTGTTGTGCTGCATCCGCCGAAGTCTTCATTTCTGCTTTCTTGGTGCCTCTCCATATCCTCTCGCCGTGCAAGGTTAAAAACATCTTGGACCGCACTGTCCTCCTTGTCGGATCGGGGATTATAGAATGGGCGAAGGCTAGCAAATGTTTCTGCCTCTAGAGCGGTACCGTTCCATTTGTAATCACCATCAGGGCCGCCCTTCTGCTTCTGAAAACCTAAGGCCAGCCTCCTCAGCCCTTCGTCATTGAAGCAGTTCTTCATGGCGTAGTCACCTGAACATTCATAGACAGGTGCGTACTTGGCGTAACTCTTGAGGAACTGGTTGCTTTCTCGAACATGATATCAGTAATGTGGAAAATGTCGTAACCAACTGCTGGAAACCAAAAGCAGCAGATCTCAAAATCGGTGCAGGTTGGGTGCGTCGCAATATTTGACGGTAGTAGCTCGGATAAATGGCGAATACAAACGTGAGGTACTTATAATCCTGATGATATTCATACGACTGGCGGCGAGGTTAGAAATCTGCCGCACATCTTTGTGTCTTCACTCAGCTTCCTTCTTCGTGGCGCTAACAGGTCGGAGAGTGAATTATATCAAAGCAATTAGTTCGGAAACGGAACTCAGGATTGACGTTGCGGCCCGTTTCTCTTTCGGTGATCTTATCTCGTGCTTCATTGACGCGATCACCACCGGTGCCCACCATACCCCAAACCCATCAAAAATCGGTCGCAGGTCTGACACTGAACTATTTCTCTCATGCAAGAGCGTACTTGAAATTTCA